>OOFC01004644.1:1245-17431 GCA_900323345.1 Pseudochromis fuscus | reverse complement strand
CTGACAGCTTTCTAACCCCCGCCGAATTAAAGAGGACAAAAAAACCTACAAGAAAATCATATTTTGTGTGAGGTTTGATCAAGTTTAAGGTACTTTTCAGGCGTTTTTCTAAAAATGTTTCCTCTTTCTTCTCCACCGCTCTGCACTCTAGGTCACGTGACCTGCTCAGAGCGGGAGAGCGCTCCCCAATACACACACATTGTAAACGCTGAGAAACGGCTGAAAACACTCTCAAACTAAAACTGTCACAACTCAAAAACGGTACAAGATAGAAAAAACATGTAAATACAAGAATTAAACATCAAAGTCTCGTGATTCATTTAAAACTTTAATGAGGTTTGTAGGTGAAACTATGTTGACACAGTGGAAGCTCAAACAGGTGTGGGTTTGACTGCTTTCTCCATTGAATTGACTGTAACTTGTCTCTTATTCTCTGCAGCTCGTCTTCTACGTGGTTGTGCAGACGTTGTACACCCTGGGTCACAGTCTGTCCCTGATCGCCCTCACCACCGGCAGTGCCATCCTCTGTCTGTTCCGGTAAGTCAGAGCCAATCCCTTGACTTCACATTTTAAATTGTTGCATCATCATCCTCATTTGTGATGTCTCTGCAGGAAGCTCCACTGCACCAGGAACTACATCCACCTCAACCTCTTCTTCTCCTTCATCCTGAGAGCCGTGGCTGTGCTGGTGAAAGACGACATCCTGTTCAACCGGACCTCGCAGTGCTCCAGCCAGCCGTCGCTGGTGAGGTCAACACCCCCTGGTGGCAGACAGACAGCAGCGCGCGCATGTGTTTAGAAGCAGATGTGACGCTTCCAGCCCGAAGACTGGTTTTAGAAATGGACGAAGCAAGTGGGGCTCAAAAGTGAAGCCAATGAGGAAGTGGAAAAACGTGCCACAGCCACTAGATGCTGGCTCTAATCCTGAAATATTCAGTCAATAATTTTTTTCCCACAAGTCATTCTGATGTTGTGACATCAGGTTCAAGGGTCAGACCCACCTCCTCACTGCTCCCATCATATCCACATATGGTCATTTCTGGTTTCAAAAAAACAAACATGCTGATGCTCAAACACCAAATTCCTGGTTTCAAAATGTGAGTCCTCAAACCAACAGGTGATGTCACATTAGTTTTGTTCATTGTGTATTTGGGCAGTGAAAGTCAGTCCAAAGCATTTCCTCCTTTCCTAAGAGCCTAAGCAGCTGCTTGACCCTTTAACTTCCCTCCATCGCTCGCCCTCATTTGCTGACATGTCGGGGTGGAAACATCTCTCTGATAATTACAGAAACACTGTCAGGGCTCTCTGACCTTTATACACCCATCTGCTCTATGCTTGTAACGTTGTGATCAGCAAATTAAAGCTCATCCTCTCTGTGAACTCATCAATTTGGCCCCGAGGGGGGGAACAAAGGAACGGGACATATACCAACATATCAGGATAATTAGCATAATTACTGTGTTAACCCACATCATCCCTGTGGATAGAGGAGTCTGTACCAACACCACAAAGACAAACAATAGGATGTGGAGTAGAGGTCGATATGAGAAAATGACTTCGAAGGTTGATTTTGTGTCATCCTGGTGCTGCACAGAGCTGTGTGACATTTAGGGTTTTAACATTTCAGGGTTGGATGCAACATACAGTTAAGATCTTTGACCTTTAGTTTTCTAATGTGTGCCCTATGTGTGTGTGTTTCAGGTGGGATGTAAAGCCAGCCTGGTGTTCTTCCAGTATTTCATCATGGCCAATTTCTTCTGGCTGCTGGTGGAGGGTCTGTACCTCCACACCCTGCTGGTCGTCATCTTCTCAGAGATCAGACACTTTATTGTCTACTTGTTCATCGGCTGGGGTGCGTACTCTTCCACATTCAACACTACATTGAAACGACTGCGTGAAAAATCAAAGAAATCTCATGGTTTATAACTAGAAACCACTCGGAAAGCACAAACTTCTGCCAAAGCATCATCCAGCTGTACTGAATCCACACACTGAACACCGCCGCCCTCTTGTGGTGAAATAGCAACACTGTCTTGTTAAAAGGTTCACTCATTCGAACCGATAGATTTGTAGACAGGATACCGTCTTCTGATCTTGCCCAAAACTTAATCATGTGTTCCTGTCTTGGTGCTTTTGGACTCATAATTTTGGTATTTGAACGTCATCCTGTTGGTTTTTTTGGAGAGAAACGGTTCATAGAGACCAAACCTGTCAATCAAACTAACCATGCCCCTAATCTTCCTCTTTTTGAAGTCTAATATCTAATTAATGATGTAATGATGTTCAGATGGACCACCAGATCACTGAGAAGGAGAGGTGACCTTAGCTAATGACAGTCAATTGGAGTCAGATTTTTGTTAACAGCCTCTAGTGGCCATTTGTGGAATTACACTTTATTGCACTTCTTTGCTAGCTTCACTTTTGGTACCTGGTGGTTACATACATCTTTTATACACAGTCTGTGGTCCCAATAAAAAAATTAGCCTGACGTTCACTGTCAACTCAATGCAAGACAGTCCCAGTATAAGCTATTATGCACTTCACCCTTCAGTTGTGAGACCCAGTAGCTGTGTCCATTTCAATATTTAGTCTATAGTAATACCCTATCCCTTAAAAAGAACAAATCATTCATATCTGTTTAGTAGTTTTTCTTCAAACAAATAGAAAAAAAACAATAATAAACATTCCCAAAAAGAAAAGCTAACAATAAAACTGTCCAAAATCTGCTATATCTTAATAAAATACTTAATAAAAACCTCTCTGCTGTACTGAGGGAGGATCTTTCTTTACCACGAGTACACACACTAAGTAGTTTATTTCATCTCAGCTCCACAAACACCATCATGCTGCTACCAATACACCCTACTGTGCCAAATGTGGATTAATATATTTACACTTTAATTAAATTCCCACTGTTTCAGTAACATGTGTTAAAGATTACAGCACCCACATATTTATATACATGTTTCAGTTCTGTTCATGAATCTCCCTAAATAATGCACTCTGCTCATAACACACCTGCTTATGGCCGTTGGCAGGTATCCCCACTGTGTTCGTCTCAGTGTGGGTGATGACGAGGATTTATCTGGAAGATACTGGGTGAGTACCAGCATGTTCTTTTGAAGTCCTGAAAACGTGTTGCCGTGATTAAATTGCGTTCATTGTCACGCCTTATTTCACACGAGTATTTTCTCTGTGGAATTAAGAGTTAATTTAATTTTCTTTTTATTACGCGATGGATACCTGGAGTTTCAGTCACATTAGAGAGTCGACATTCATCGGCCGCAAATTACAGTTTATTGATCAGGTCCTCTCAGCAGGACACAGTGTAGGAATGCGGTTTGGTTTCCAAAATAACAAGACAAATTATCCTTCATGTCAAAGACCACTGTATTGGATTATTCAGCTGGTGGGATTCAGTTTGAGCCCAGTGCCAGGGACCTCCTCCACTTCATTTACACATGACTCTGCAGCTCGTTACTGCACGAGTCGCACCGAGTGGGCGTACTGTCAAAATAAAATCAAATAAGATTCATTCTGAAACAGCAATTACAGAACAGCAGTCCGATAACAAAGGACAGTGAAGACATTTGCTAGGAAAGTGTTGCCGTGGTAACAGTAAAGGGACACCAGAGATGAGAAATGACGAGCAAAACCTCACCGTGTAAAAGGACATAGGATGATGGAAATGGAAGAAAAAGGGTTGAACTGTGGCAAGAAATGTAAATGAATAAATCCAGGGTGAAATGTACAGCTAACCTGTCTGCATTAATCCATCAGCAACATATTGTGCAGTAATTTACTCTGAAATGGGGTAAAGTATGTGTTTACTTTAGGTACTTTAAGTATATTTTGATGCTGATACTTTTCTGTTTCTACTTGAGTAGAATTATGGATTTCAGGACTTTTAGTTGTAGCGATAGTCTGTATTTCGAATGAATGACGCTAACGTGACCCGTTACTCAGTGGTTTGTGGACTCACATTTTGAAGCCAGGAATTTGGCATTTGAATGTGGCCATGTTGTTTTTTTGGAACCCAGAAGTGACCATATTTGGATATGAAGGAAGGAGTGAGGAGGCGGGTCTGACCCTTGAACCCGAGGACACTGTCCAATGTTTATGAGACTTGGAGACCAGAGCTGTCAATCAAATTAACCACACCCCTAAATCTTATTTATTTTAGAGACTAATAGGAGATATTAGATTAATGATGAATGATTTTCAGTTGGACCACCTGTCAATCAGACTAACCCCGCCTCTGACTCCTCCCACCAGATCTCTGAAAAGAAGAGTTGACTTTATGTAATGAATTGAATTGAAGTCAGTTGGAGCAGCATATGCAGCGTATACAATACAGTTGGCATGGTGATATCTTGAGGAGGGGCTGTAAGATGTGGATGAGGACCATCTCAGATTTGGAGCTCTGTGACTTGCCCTTGAAGGACTTGAAACCGGACTTTTAAAAAAATGCTTAATCTTACTTTACAAACTCAATTTCAGTTTTGGACAACATCCACTGCCTCTGCCTTTTGCCATGTACACTTTTCAGCTCCTGATGTAGACAACATCTACCTAACAGTTACAGTATTTATGCTGTCTTTAGATGCTGGGAAAGAAACGACAACCCTATACCCAACTGGGTGATCAATGGACCAATCGGATTCTCCATTATGGTAGGTTGAGGTTCATTACCTCTGTTTTTTGTCTGTAGTTGTTTCACTTACTTGTTGTATTTACAGAGTGTTCAGATTTTTCCAAGAGAAAATGTGAATGATGATAAAAAAAATGATACAAGTATTTTTTTTGGAAATGGCCTTTTGATTTTATGACCAACAAATCCATTTCGTAGGATTCTCTCCTTTTATTTACAACCTGATTGAACTGTTTCCTGTATAAAATGCAACAAATATGCTTGTTTTATTCTTTCTGGTTCAGCAATTCATGAATTAAACATCACAACACATGTACGAACTTTTAGAAATCTGTGAATTTCCACTTTCAAGGAAAGAAATTATATGATTGTGTGATTATATGATCCATTTCCCTTGAACGTCTAATTACAGGCTTGAAATTGGGATTTTAAAACCTTCTAAACCTCAAATGAATTGTTGAATAAATCCACAGGCATCAGTCAGAATTATTTGTAGCATCCAGTAACAGCAGTATAATGTGTGAGTACCGCTTGTCTCGAGGTATTAACTTCACAGGGTTTCCAGCTGAGTGTGTTTTCGTCGTCCCGCTGGGTGATATCATCAGCAGCTCTTTTGATCTTCAAATGTTTCATAATGTTAGCTGGAGGTAAAGGTCAGTGTACCATAAGTACATTTATTAATGCTACAGTCAGAGATGTAAATTTAGTTTGAATGAGGCTACAAGTCCAAAACTAGAAAGCATTCAGAGGCATAATCCAGCTGTACTGATGCTGTGGACTGAACACTGCTGCCCTCTGGTGGTGAAATGAGCTCTTTATTTTCAAACACTCCCATGAGTCATTAATTTATGTTACAACCTATCGTCCAAATTGAATTTCAAGCAACCAGTGAGCTGCAAAAGAAAAACACTTAACGCCATTCAATCGTTTTTACTGATTCAAGCACAAGCTGCTTCCTTTCTGAGACCGTTGCTGTTCCTATCTTAACTTTCCATGGGTTGCATGTGGTGGGTGGCAAAGGATCCAACACAGCAAAATAAAAATCACCCCTTACGGGATTCTCCAGCTGAGCTGTTATTTCCTCTCCATCTCCAAGGTGAACTTCATCCAGTTCATCAACATCATTCGGATCTTGGTGCAGAAGCTGAGGTGTCCGGACGTGGGCGGCAATGACCAATCACAATACAGGTATCTCGCAGCAGGTTTAAGATTTGATGTCCCACTTGGACTTTTTCATTTGACTGAATAAAAGTCGACAGGTTCTGTCACGTGTCGTTGAACAAATACTACACCTGCTCACTCAGTTGTGGATAAAGAAGTCGGCTGAATGCATCGAAATAAAAAAACTACTCACCAAAGATGTCAAAGCTGTTTTTGTTTTTTTCTCAACCAGCTGTCTGAAGAGATAAGAGTGATGCTAACGCTCATTCAACGGGACAGTGTTTCACAATGCAGCCTCTGTGGAGTGCAGTGGTCTTACACTGTTTACTGTGTGGCCAGTCAGAGGCGGCGTGAGCGTTTAGTCTTCAGGCAGTTTTACCCTTCAGTGAAATCCAAGCTGTGCTGAGTTGTCAGGTATTCTCGTGTCCTGCAGCAGCAGCAGCTGATTTTCAGAAGTGATGAAAAGCCTGGATTAGACTGAGGTTTTGTTCCACTGCAGAATCGCCTGGTATTGAAAGTTCAGTGTCGGTGCAGGGTATCTGAGTGTAATCCTGAGCTGAGTCGACAGCTAGGGAGTCGCACTGAGAGGGGGGATTTTACCATCTTCTACATGGTCATACGACACGACATGAGTAGATTTATTATCTGCATGCAGTCAGTATTTCAAAACACACTTTTCAGTTTTATTTGCCCATATTTGAAATGTCTGCACCTGAAGGAAAAATCTACCACATCTGTCCTCAAATAACAACCAGTGGTCAATTAAAAGTCAGGTCCCTGATCTCCTCAGGCTGTGGTGAATATGCCAACGTATGATTAATTGTACTTATCAAACGGAGCGAATTAGAAATAAAGTCCTGCCTCATATATAAGCAAGCCTCCAATAGAGGCCTGTTTCCTCCTGTAGTTTAGATAAATAAGGCCCCATGGCTGCTCTTGGAGGGTTTAGAAATGTCTTCTCCTTTTTCTAGGGTATTTTCATTGTGTGCAACAATTTATGAAATACTCAATTAAATCCAAGCGTTCTAACATTTCCATACAGAGGCAAATTTCCAACCTTTGCAGTGGAATACCATGGGACATTATTTCCAAAAACATATGCATCGAACTCAATGGCAAAACACAAATAATTATTTAATACCACAAGAATTATGCAATCAATTACAAGTATCATATTTATCTTCAAAACATCATTTAGCAAGTTGCAGTTTGACATAAAGATATTAAACGATATTAGCGATACCTCTCGATAATGATATGTGTTTGTGTATTGTGTAAATGAGGATTCGTGGTGGTTTGCATGTGTGTGACTAACCTTTAATAGCTGTGAAAAATTGATAAAAATACAGGCTATATGACATCTTTTGTCTATTTAACTTGCTAGCATAAGTAAGACCAGGATCGTTATCAAGCTTCTGCAGAGCTTGATGATGAGCTGGTCATTTGAATCAGGTGTGTTGGAAGAGGGAAACATCTAAAACATGCAGGATAGCAGCTCTCTAGGACCAAGGTTGCAGACCCCTGAGCTAGCGAAACTGTACAGCTGTCCAACAACAATTGCAAAATGTGCTTTACTAGTTGCACCACTAGGTGGAGCCTTCTTAAGTTAAAGTTTCAAGTGTTTGTTGACAGCTGCACAAATGATAAAGCAGGTGCCAACATTTGCAACAATTAAGTTGCAATAGCTAATACACACTGCAGCATGAATCCCCTGAATTATCACTGGCTCCTTCCGTCTGGTCTAGCTAGCTAAGACTAATGCTAATGTTAAAATAACGTTTTAACAGAATCAGCAAGGGTCAGGATTCAACTGCAGAACAACATCTAACAAACACTACACTGTATGATACAGTTCATGATTGTTCTTCTCTGTTTCCCTGTCAGGAGACTCGCCAAATCCACGCTCCTGCTCATCCCTCTGTTTGGGATCCACTACGTGGTCTTCGTGACTCTCAGTGAATCCATCGCAGAACATTTTAAAATATTTTTTGACCTCGCTCTTGGATCTTTTCAGGTACATTATTAGTCCATCCTGGTATTGTGACTGTCCTTAAAGTGCTTGTGATGATGTGTCATTGTGAGGTCCCCTGATTTTAATGAGTGTGCCAATGTAAATTCATGCAGCACAATATTTACTATTCGTCGCATTTATTATTCTTGTTGAAGACACTTTTATTGGGATTTGTGAGTAGTCAAAAGGTCGAACCGAAATGCTGTGCTATGACATTTCGTCACATGGTGTTTACATTGATTGATTGATTGATTGATTTAGTAAATTTCAGTACACGTGAAGTACAACATTAAAAACTTGCTCGGGTGACACAAGAAAGTGAACACACTTATTTCCATTGTGGCCCTTGAGTGCTTTACATAAAACACAAATGTTGGGTGAAGGTTGTGCGGAGGTTGTATGAAGGTTTTTTGTGTGGACGTTAGCTGGAGGTTGGGTGGATGTCATGTGAAGGTTGTGTGTTGACATTGCATGGAGATTGTGTGGAGTTTAGTGGTTGTGTAGATGTATGAAGGTTGAATGGTTTAGTGAGTGTGTGGACGTCAGGTGGAGGTTGTGTGGATGTTGTGGGGAGTTTGAATGGAGGGTAGGGGTTGTGTGGATGCTGTGTGAAGGTTGTTTGTGTGGAGGTTGCGTGGATGTTGTATGAAGGTTACGTGTGTGGACATTAGATGGAGGTTCATTATGTCCAACTCGCACACACAGAGTAAACAAATGACAGGTTCTGCATTGGCACACTCAAAAATGTGTTTGAGAAATGTTCTTGTGTATTTGATACTGTGAATTGTGTTGTGTTGTTTAGGGTCTGGTGGTGGCCATCCTGTACTGTTTCCTCAACACTGAGGTAAGTTCTCATTTTTAGGAAACAAAAATGTGTTTTTCTAGATCTTGTCTAGAGGTCGGCATCTCCATCACTGGCTGAAGTCAAAGAGAAAAATACTTTTCTGTTCACCGGTTTCTGCAGGTTCAAGGTGAGCTAAAGAGGAAGTGGCGGAGCATATGTCTGAACTGCCATCTGAGCAGAAACCACCACCTCAACACCACCTTCGCCTCCAAAAACGGTTCAGAGCACATGGTGCAGTTTCACCGCGACTCCCGAACCCAGTCCATCCTCCAGTCGGAGACCACAGTGCTGTGAGAAACTGAACCCGAGGAGATCCTTCACACAAAAACAAAACAGAAAACAGAGGCAGCAGTCTTCAGGTTGACCGGGGTCCAGTAGTTTTAGAATCACGATAAATGGGGAAAAATGGTGTATCCTGAGATGAAGTACCACATGGGTGGGACGTACACATTGCATCAGAGCAGTGTTTGGTTTGAGCTTTATCGATCTCTGCGAGCCTTCAGGTGTCCATCAGGTGGACCTAAAGCTGTTCATATCTGTCCTCTGAAGTGTGGTTGCTGCTAATAAAGATTCATTTTTATTCAGTTTTTATGTGAGCTGCGTGAGCAAAGAAAGGTCGCTGCAGCTTCATGTTCAAGCCATTTTTCCAGAATCTGTGCTATGGCTGAGGGATAAAATGTACATACTTGAATGTTGCATGCATTAAGCTCAGTATCCATGAAGAAATACATGTAATAGAAATGGTGACATCTTGGTGCTGTAGACTTTAGATTGGACTCATTAAAAAAAAAGTCTTCGTAACCATTCCTTCCATTTTTAAAAGAAAGTGATTTGATCAGTATAGATATGTGGTTGAGTACTTTAGCTGTGAAGGTAAATCTTGCAGTATTGTTTGTTTTGAAACGTTTGAGTAACGGACCTGGAATTCATACTGTAACTGTGTTGGCCTTTAGTTTCAAAAATGTGTAAACACTGAAACAGATGAGACCGTTCAGGTGACTCTGCCCTCTGGTGGTCATACCATATTATCAGCCTTTAACCCATAGACTGTATATAGAAATGGACGTAGCAACCAGGTCTCAAGAATAACAAGGCAATACCACTGATGGCCACTAGATGCTCTCACATTAGCTAAGATCAACTCTTCTTCTTAGTGACCTGGTGGGCCATCTCAAAATCATTACATTGTTTAGTTGATATTAGACTTCAGAAGGAGGAAGATTTAGGGGAGTGGTCAGTTTGATTGACAGCTCTGGTCTCCAATGAAACCAGACCAGATCTCCAGTCTCATACATATTAGCCAGTGCCCTAGGGCAGTAGTCCCCAACCACCGGGTCAGAGCCCGCTACCAGTCCTTGAGGCATTTGTTACCGGGCCGCACAGAAAGAATAAATAATTTCTAACATTTCCGTTGTATGATTATTAGAGTCTGAAAGATGTTTTATTTTGAAAAACGACAGGATCCTCTCCAACTTAACTGAAACCTGTGCATCTTCACACTTCAATATGCTTGTCTCAGTCACGTGATACATCGTATGATGTATAATGTATCAGATGGATGATGGATCAGATAATGATAATGGATCAGATAATGATAATGGATCAGACGTGTTTGCTCACTCCTCTCTTCATATCTGAATACAGCCAATTCTGGCTTCAAAGTGCAAGTCCACAAACCAAAAGGTGATATTGTGTTAGCTTCATCCATTGTGTATACAATCCATGTTTTAACTACAGCTGTTTCCAAACCCAAACCAAGTACTTGACTAAATTTAAGCAAAACTTAAAATAACATATCACCAGTTTTGTTTGTTTGGAGAGTATCAACAAGCAACATAATTATTTGTTTTTTCAAAGGCTTAATGAGGTAAAAAGTGGATAACTTGTACATTTGAATACTGTTCATTTGGTTTTGCTCAACAAAGCCTTTTATCTTTTAATAAACACACGAGTGAAGGTGACAACTTCGTCAAAAGTGGCCACACCCACCCATTTGATACTGCTCAGAACAACTGATGAATGCATTTTGACCCAGGTCAGCAGTCGAGCTCAGGTCACTGGGCTTGTGGTGGAAACACTGATGATTACAGGGTTGTTTTGTACTGACTCAGAATTTGAGTTGTTCTGGCAAAATGGGAATTTTTTTTTTTAATGTACTGCTGTTATTGAGAAGTGCTGTGCATGTTCCAAACCTTTTATCTGTACTAGGAAGATCATTTGTTGTCAGGAAACTGCAGAACTGATGTTTTTAGTAAAATGTGAAACTGAAGACAATGTGTCCACCAGGAGCTTGTGTTGAGATTGGTGGAGTGAGCATGTGGGGTATCTCTGAGATTGCAGAGTGCGTATGTCTGTGCACATTAACTTGTGTTGTTAAATCCCTGCATCCAATGTAATGAAACAAAACCCTAAATTTAAAGTCTTGGAAGTGCAGAAATGGAGGTTTGAGCCAACATGCTTATTACCACCCGCTAATGCAGGATTTCCATTCACTCCCACTGACTCATGTAGAGATTCTGATCACTTCCACCCACGAAACTGTCAAAAATCCTCTCTGCCTGAAACAAAGACACATGTAGCCCCTGGTTCTGTTTTTTCTGAGGAAATGTAAATACTCGACTGTTAATAAGCCAAACCTTGAATGACTTGACTGAAAACAAGCCTTTCAAAAACATTTTGCGGATTATGAAGCATTAACGAACCTGATTTTTTTTTCCTCCATATACACTGTTCATGGTATATCCAAAATGTAACAGAAACGTAAAGAAAAATAGTCTGCAAGTGGCGAGAAAGCCAAACATTATTTCTTACACCAAATCCTTAAGGTCACCTAAATGACATTCAGTTAAAGCCACTCAGTTTACTGAACAGAATTTATTTATTTATTTGGCTGGAGTTGACCTTTGATTATTTGATTGGACTCAACTACATGAATATGGTTGAAGTAATTCAACATAGATAAATCAAAAACAACAAATAGGAATTAAATTGAACAGAACTCGGTAATTACATTAAATGAAATTATTTTTTATTTTTAAAATATTAATTACCGTATTTTCTGGACTATTGAGCACACCTGTCTATAAGCCTCTATTGAATTTATTAGAACAGTTTCATGTGGTCCACTCTGAGCGGGTCTGATGTGACGAGGCTAAATGTATCGGCGGCAGGGAGCTTGCTAGCTTGTAAAAAGCCAGGGAGCTTCGTGAGACCGATACTGAGCCACACCGGTGTTTAAGCTGCAGGGTTCAAAGCGTCGGAAAACGTAGCAGCTTATAGTCCGGAAAATACGGTAAATGAATTAAAAATTGATCATGCTACCCAAAGTTACTTAATGAATTACTTCGTTAATCTTATCCTGTAGCTCACCATCGTATTACTTATAACTGAGCTGTCGGCTTGTGGTTGTTTTAGTGGCTTGTTTCATCTTAAATATGCTTTTATCAAAGACAATGATTCATTTTTGATTAAATTTGTGAAAATCACAACCCAGTGAAATAAGTTAACTTTGAAAATATGTGATAAAGTTTCATCCATTTATGAACACTTGAAATTTGGTTTAAGTGGTATCACCATGTGGACGTCTACAAGGCTTCATTTTCAATTTTCAAGTTTTCAATTTAGTTTTATTTGAATAGCGCCAAATCACAAAAAATCCATCCTTGATACTGGGAGTGGTTTCAACTGTCTTTAAAAACATTAGGAATCCAGAGGCAGTATCTCTGGACAGTTACCAGTTGAAGCAGAAGTGACTGGTGGATACACGTATCTATGAGTAAATATTAACTGTTTTGCGAAAGGAAATAATGTTGGTTTAATTAATGCAGCCAGTGTTACGCAGCAGTTGCATGATATTCTCAGTGTTTGCCTTTTTTCATTGCTGTTGGTAAATGGCTGTAATCGTGTCACTTTCTTGTCATCTCCAATGTAAAGTTTATCAAGAGACGACAAGAAAAAAAAAAGGAAAACTTGCTTTTTGCAGTGTGCTGTATGTTTTCTATAACATGTTGTATTTAATTCTTGCCACAAGACAAAAAATTGTGTTGACACTTGACTTAAGGCATACAAAAAAAAGATCTTATTTTTTGTAATGTCTTTGTCACACTGCAAATTATAAGTGACTAAAGCCACTGAAAAAGTGCCATAATGTCAACTTCTCTATATAAGTCATTTTAGTCCCACTTTTGTATTATTTTAAAATGACTACAATAGTTGTTTTGAATACAACACACTAAACCAAACCAGCATTATACTAACCTAGGAGCCAGACCTCCCGGTGCCTTCAAACATGTTACAAAACACAGGTCTGGACCAAATAAGCATCTAAATAAATTCATCGCTGTTCAGTAAAATGTTGCATATGAAAAGCAAAAACAAGAGAAACAACATATGTTTGATAATTTAGGTAAATTTGGGAAACATTGAGGCAGCTGAGGAGACTGAAATCTCCTGGTTTTATTGATACAGTACAGTGTCATCTGCATAACAGCAGATATTACTTTTATACTCTCAGATTATGTTTACACACATACTAACTTACAAAAGAAAAGAAGGCCCAGGATCAAACCTTGTGGGACACCGTGTTCTGTATTAGCTATAGAGAGTACAGGGGTTATTGGTATTTTTTCCTGAGGATGTAAATACATACAGATGTATGTGAGTTTATACAATGGAATAGGTTAATGTAGAATAAGAGTCAAAATCTTTTTGTTTTATTTGTGGTTTGGGTATTGAATTATGGGATTTCATTATCAGTTCACCTGTTGATTATTTTGTCTTTTACCTGTTTCATCTATAAAGTAGAAACAAAAACCAGCAAGTTTTCACATTTAAGAAGTTGACACTAGGAAAACTAGTTCACAGTTTTGTGTTAAAAAAAAAACTTTTTAAAAATAATTTTCTTATTAAAATTATTGCAGATTCATGTTTTGTTGATCAACTCGTGAACTGCTTTGCGAAAACCCTGACAAATCTGCCAAAGTACCTAAAAAAAAAAACTTTTTTTTTTTAGAAATAACACAGATTTACACCATATATATCTATTAAGACATTCCACATTACAGCTGTATGCCTTAAGGGAAGTGTTACCAAATCTTTCAAAGATGTCACCATGTTACTCGCTGTATCATTGGGCGTCTATGTAACTACAAGTGGTTGAGAGTGTACAAAACCATATACAACACATGCAGTGTTGGCTTGTCGAGTGATTTCATATTTAATGTTGACTGACACGATGCTGCGTATCATGTCGTCGTCATCGAACACATGTATTTGTACTGAGACACCATGAATGTCATGCAAAAGGTGAGTGATAAAGGCTATCTTTGTAAGCATTGCAATGTGTGATGTTACTCTTTGGACCTTTGCATTTCAATACTTTTTGTATTTTTTTGAAGCACAGTAAAATACAGTAACAGGATTTCCATGGAACAAAGTCCCTCAAAATTAAAATTAAAACTCCAGAGGCAAAATTCTGCAGCTATTTTTCTATCAGCTAAATCCATCAAAAAGTTTGCTTATCGTAATATTAAAATGTAACAAACCCTGAAAACTTTTCTCTACCTCTGGGAAACTATAGTCCCAATATCATCAGTTATGTGCCACTTAGATAGTTTTCCACCATCCGAGTAAACGGTGCCTGCTTAGGGCCACATTTACATTACACTGGATGTAATGTAGCAATTTGGATGTTGTGCGTTACTAATAATTTGCAAGCTTTCATGTCATCTGACAGCTCAAGTCAAAACTGCCAGTTTAATATTATTTTACAGACTCTACAGCTTTTATCTTCGTTCTTTCTTGAGCACAATTCATAGTTTCCATGTCCACAGTGGACATCTCTGTAGATGTCCATGTACAGACTATATAAAAGATGGACATAAAACCAGTGCAAAAAAGTGCAATACCACGAATGACCACTAGATGCTGGCTCCAAAAAACTTCCATTCAAGAATTCATCTCAGTAATCTGGTGGTCCATTTGAAAATCAATTCATCATTAGGTCGGTATTAGGCTGAGGGAAGGAAACGAAACTGAGAACAGCTGCTCAGCTTCTTAGTAGAGTTAAAATTGTGTCATCAAGTTCTGGTCAGAGACGGCGGCAATAAGCTCGTCCTCCATTACTGTTTGGTGATATTGGGGAATCGGCAACACCACATGACACAAATTTGTCCCTCAAGTCAAAACTTTTTCTTAAAATGACAAAAAAATAATGACTTTGTATTTGAAAAAATGTATTGGATGTTTGGAAATGCCGATTTTTGAACTGAAGTCAATTGGTGTGAGAGTTTTTATAGAGCCAGCATCTAGTGGCCAGCAAGAGTATTGCACTTTTTTGCACTCTCACACTGGCTGCACTTTTGAGTTCCTCTTGCTTCGATACACAGTGAATTGAAGGAATGCACACTTTTTTATTTTTTATTTTTTAAAAAGCAGCTTCTATATTTTCTGTCATTTTTCTGCCTCATGTCCCTTCTTTGTGTCGTCCCCTCGGCGATCAGGCCTCGAGGTGGCGAGCAGGATGTTCAGTCATCTCTGAGAAGGCGGGCTGCCTTGATCGGACCTGACAGAGCCACTTGAGGCAAAGACGTCGCTAATTGGGAGGGAGAGGGCGAGGTGAGGCGAGGGGGAGGGGGATCGCTGATAGGGCGATGACTGAACACTCAGAATTCATATCACCAAGTCACATGATAATTACTGTAAAATCTTCTGGCATTTTTGGCCGCTTCCTCAGTTATTTCAGTGCTGCTCCTTAAATCCTAATTATCACATAGCTTAGATACAGACAGATGTTTCCAACAAACACCATTAAACTGCATCTATTCTTGATCCTGAATGGTTGTCGATGTAAAGTCAGTAAAAGCTGCTAGTGGGCTCCACAATCAGACCAGTTGGTGCACATCACTGTACATTATGTTATTGTTCATTATCCCACTTTTAACGAATCGGCAGTGGCAGTGCTGCTGAGATCAAAGTGGCTGCATGGTGAACAGATGTTCGTCACTGACAGATGGAGCGACCAGATGGCTGAAGGCGCCTCACTCATCATGCTTAACTGATCTGTTTCTCACTAGTTAACCGACTGCTCACTTAAAGACGCCCTGCTGGAAACATGGCCGCAGGAGAGCTCCCATTACAGGAATGAAGTGGTGCTATGAAGGAAGCTTTGATTTACATTAGGCAGCAGGACAGGCATGTAGCAGAATAATGATCGAACTGAACACACCGAGTAACACGTGTGTGTGTGTGTGTGTGTGTGTGTGTGTGTGTGTGTGTGTGTGTGTGTGTGTGTGTGTGTGTGACCATCTAACAAATATCTAAGCATCTAAACGTCCGTAGTGAATTTTAACGTTGCATTGAAACTGCATTTCCAGATTATCCAACTTCTCTATTTTGATGTATTTTTGGCAAAAAGAAGATGTAGGCGGGACAAACTGCACTGTCTTATTAATTTAGTTTTATTTATTTATTTATTTTTTGTTTTGTTTTGTTTTAATTCCTGTGTTGTGTTGTATGTTTT
>OOFC01004641.1:5271-17199 GCA_900323345.1 Pseudochromis fuscus | reverse complement strand
ATAATTACCTCCACCATGGAGGTTATGTTTTTGCCGGGGTTTGTCTGTTTGTCTGTTGGTTTCCAAAATAACTCAAAAAGTTAAAGACGGATTTTGATTAAATTTTCAGGGATTGTCCAGATGGGGATAAGGAACAAATGATTAGATTTTGGAAGTGATCCGGATCACCGTCTGGATCCAGGAATTTTTTGAAGAATTCTTTAACATTGGGAGATAGGACCATATGCGACATTTATGCAGATGACTCCACCAAAAATGGTCAAGACACTTTGAAAAAAAATACAGGACAAGTTTCTAACATGGTCTACAATATATCAAAGATTGATCCGGATAAAGGAATAATTTCAGATAATATGATCCAGAATATAAAATATCTTCGGTGGAAGTCACAATATGGAAGGAAATGTTGTGCTTGGTGGAGGTCTGCGCTCTCCCAGTGCTTTTCTAGTTTATAATTAAATTTATAATTTAAACACAATAATTCCAAAGTTAAATCAGAAAGCTGGTCTGTAAACTGGAAACTAGATATATTAGAATAAACAGCTCAGGTAAGAATTTTAATGTTTGCCTTGGTTTTCTTTTCTGAATACATTTGTACAACATTAGTGTTTTTATTATTATTATTACTATTATTACTAAAACTCAATGATGTTAAATGCGGAAGAGCTGAAAACATCACACTGACCGTACCCCCATATAAACTCAGGACTGCTAATATATTCATCCTGCAGAAATGGAGCAACTTCAGGAATTATTTGAAGTCATGTCTAATATTCACTCTTTTTTTTTGCTCCATTTGGGTCTTTACCAATTTGGAGAAAAAATGTCGGCTGGTAAAATCTCCTGTTACTCACAGAGTGTATCTGTTTGGAGCAGGAAGATAAACCCTCCACAGAGATGATGGGATGTTTTTTTGACACATTACACTGAGCCATTCAATAATTTGTTAATATAAAAAAAAGTTAATGTCAAAATATACAATGTAGCCTACTGTGTGTAAAAAAAGACACGTTTTTGTTGCCGTACATTGTAACAAAAACTACTGAGAGCCCTTAGTTTCAAGACTATGGTTACCTTACATCATCAGTACTCTAACTTATATATAATTACTGTTAAATTCATGACAATGAAATAGAATAAAATGTGTTTTCTACCCAGATCTGCTGTAAACAACTTGTCTTTAGTCTGAAAGTGTGCAAAAAACACTGCAGGACAACATGATGTGATGCCTTCAAATGCTCAAAACAAAGCAATCCAGGTGTTTGGTTTTCATTATGAACAAAAATCCTGCAGACAGAGTGAAAGAGAAATGAAAAGCAGAGAGACAGAGAGACCTAATTCATCTTTTAATCATGAAGTGTCACCTAAAATTCATCAAATTCAAAGAGTGGCAAAGTAAGGCTCTCCTCAACTGAAGATATCGTACAAACCATCGTGCAACACAATATTCTGGGAGGCTTTAAAATATTTGAATTTCCAGTTGCCTTTATTGTTTCATCTTGTGCCTGCAGGTGCTCGCTGTGATTATACCAAATTAAAACTAAACCCTAAACAAAATATACAAGTCTAATTTACATTTCTTGGTGTAGTGTTACTGATTTGTTTGATTTGTGAAAGGAATGGAATTTTTAATTAATGAATCTAATTTAATTTAATCTAATCTAATTAAAAGGCCCCGTCATTTATTTGAATTTTCCTTTCCTGTAATTTTTTTTTATCTGTTTGGCTGTCGTTTGATGGATCGACCTGAATGTAATTGATCTTTCTGATGTGGAGCATTTTAATACCATTTCAATGATTTATCCCAACCCGAGCAGTAACGTCACCTTTCACATTGGACTTGTCGAGGTCTAATTAACTGTGTGCGATAAGAAGCGCAGACAGAGGAGCAGTGATCAATCTCTCCTCCACAGTCACCAGTGTAAATGTTTGGATGTACAGACGTGCTACTTCCTGTGTTAACCTGCACATCCATTAAGCTGAACCAGCAGGTCTATCAGGACTCCCTCTGACCTGCTGGGCCTTTATCAGTGGGACACTGTGCACCTGGAGACTGTGTGTGTGTGTGTGTGTGTGTGTGTGTGTGTGTGTGTAGGTACGCGTGGGAACAGATCAATTCACAACTGAGTGTGTGTATAAGTGAAAATGTGTCGGGGTGTACGTGTGAAGGTTCGATATGGTTTGGAGACTTTGTGGATGTGTGGCGTGACTTCCTCAGTTTGTGATTGTTTTTATGTCACGGGTCAGACTGGGAGAGACTGGGAGGTTGATGGGATCATGACATAACAACCACAACATGTCCCTAACACACACACACACACACACACACACACACACACTCCTTGGACTCCCATAAGGAATGCCATTTTTCAGCCCGAGTCTGACTTTCCTGTTTGAATTAGAGGTGCAAACATCAGCCGGCCTTGATAAATGGTGTTTATCCAGGGCCGAGGAATCAAGGCAACTGTAATGTAGTGTAAATTGATGAAGAAACAAAGAGAGAGACAACAAAAGAGAGCAGGATGAAGTCGACAGTGTGCGTCGGGGGCTGGAGAGAAGAGGACAAAGAGGCTGAATGTGAAGCAGAAATAAAGGGATAGATGGATTTTAAGTTGGGTTAAAGGAGATCAAGGCAGGAGGGGCATCAAGAATGTCTGCAGGCCACTCTTATCTCTTGCAATGAAAGGAATGCACACACACACACACACACACACACAGGAGCTAAATTAAGATGTGCACTGAAGGAGAAGCAAGAACAAATCAATGAGCAGTTTAACAGCCATCTTCTAAAGGATGTAAGGATACCTTCAGGGTGTGTGTGTGTGTGTGTGTATGTTCATGGGGGCTTTTTGTGTACATGTGCATGTTGGGGAGACTCCTCTGTACTTTTAGCTGCAGGGGGCACTTGGGTGGGAACATACACCCACGCACATCCTCAATCAACGTCCCCCTTTTCCACCTACTGCTCCAGCACCCGACAGGCTTGTCCGCCCAACTGCCTGGAACCTCTTTCAGCGGGGTGAAGGGACTGTGGAGGAGGATGGAGGGGGTGTTTAATGACGGAGCGGCAGGGTGTCCCCTAAGCCACACGTGGGTGTACCTGAAAGAGCACGAGCCCCCCTAAATGAGCTTTCATTCAGTGAGCTGTGTGTGTGTGTGTGTGTGTGTGTGTGTGAGGAATTAGCAGTCAGTGTTGTCTTGCCAAATTGCTTCACCAGACTTCATTCAAGACGCTGATTCATTGCATTACAACCCTTTTCAGAGTTTAATACCCGACATTTCAACATTTTTTTTCTATTTATTAGATCACTTTTTTTCAGGTTTCTTTTCAGACGTGTGCTCTGTGCTCCTCAAACAATATTCATCAAAACTCCTCAATTCTCATTGCACCTACTGCTCACAGCACCTGTGAAGTGTAGTATTCACACAACAAAAACCACTGGAAACAAAGAAAAAACCAAAATACTAACACTGTTTTACTATCCTGTTATGTTACAAGTGTAAGATGAGATTTATTTTTGGAGCCAGCCTCCAGTGGCTGTCAGTGGTATTGCACTTTTTTGCACTTCCACATAGAGGTTGACATTTTTTCGGGATTCCCACGGGATGGGAGTGAATTTCACCTTTAATCACGGGATTGGGACGGATAAAAAAACTCACGGGAGCAGACGGGAGCAGGATTATCCAGTAGGAAAAAAAAATTCTGACAGATGCGCAGCCATTTGTAGTTTTCTTTCCTCAAACGTACACACTCACGGTAGCCAAAAGAACTACACGACCCACAAGGCAATGGTGCTTCCAGTTGTGATGGTGGGACAGAGCAGCAGCGGAGGATCAGACATCATCAAAAGGAGTTTGCAGGACAAACTTAGAAATAATGATTTGTCCATTAGGCTCACAGAACTGGCTGGGAAATCTAAAGATCTATCTAAATTCTGGAGGATAGAAAGTGATGGTGCTAGCACTGAATTCACTACATGTAAAACCTGTTCAGTGGTCGTTAAAGTCAGTCAGGGACGAGTGGGCTGAAAAGGCACACCTGCAAATTACCGACTGCTGGTAATAATCAGCTGATCTCTTCATTTGTTAAAAGAAAAATACCATCTAATGTCAAGTCAGGAGATTCACCTCAATCCAGAAAATGTGGATGCACTGGTGTTTCCGCAAAGCAATGTGGAGAAATAGTGCGGAAGGAAATTTGTGTTTGTTGTATTTTTATTTATTTCAATCTCCTGCACTTTTATTTGTTTATTTGTTCAATTTGTAGTTGTATTTCCTTCATTTTTTTCCAATTTGTTCTGTATTCTGTTGCAAAAAATAGTTAAATAAATGAGTAAAATGCAACATTATTATTATTTTTTTTTTTATGTAGCTGATCTCCAAAATGGGACCAGTGGGAGTCATTTCACTGGGACAGGATTTTTTTTTTTCACTATGGTCCGGGACAGGACAGGACAGGACAGGATTTTTTCTGTGGGAGTGGGATGGGACCCTCTACTTCCACATTGACCTCATTTTTAAGTCCATACAGTAAATGGGGTGAACACAGTGGCTGTATTCGTATGAGTAAACACAAGGTGGCAATTGGCTTCATGTTTGGTGTGAACACAACTTAAGGGGATGGCTGTAGCTCAGGTTGAATAGCTAGAATTGTGATGTTAGTAGTTTGAACCCGGGCTCCTTCTGTCTGAGGAGTCCTTGAGCAACAAACCGAACCTTTAGTTGCTCCTGATGCACCTTAGCTCCGTTTGTATTGGTGTCTGAAGTGAATACATTTCAACAAACCTGTCTGCTGCAGGATCCAGGTGGGAAACAAACAGATAATAAGAGAACTAAATGAAGTGTAGTATTTGAAACTAGTTTTAAAAGTCAGTGACTGTGTGTTTGTGTTTTCCTGAATGTTGCATGATTTCCAGTTTTCTGTTATTTTCATGTTGTTTTCAATTTTTTTTATTGTAACAAAAACAGAAAAAACAGCTTCTCTCCTGAGGATCATAATGTTTTATTTTACTACATCCAAGAGGCCAGATTTCAGAGTCAAAGGTTTTCTGTAACATTACATTCATCATAAAGCTGTTTCAAGGATTGCACAAAACAAACAACTCAGCTGGAAAATTAGATTTAGTCACAAATTTGAATTAGGTCAGGAGAAATCGGATCAGTGGGGTGAGGAATGCAGCGAAGGGTCAGATTTCTTAGATCTGACTTGTTCAAAGCTCCAAACCCTGACATTTGAACAACATATTTTATTTAATTTTTACATATGAACATAAAACACAGGCGCTAATTTGAAGGTAAATTATTTAATAAATAAGAAGAGACACTTTCTTCTCTGTTTGATTCTTTTCCCTCTCTCTCACATACTCACTCACACACACACACCCTGGCTGACCCCAGTGTTTAATCATCATCCATTAGTAATTAGGAGCTGTTTCCTGAGTGTGTATCCAGAGGTTTGCTGAATAAAGGCTTTACAGGGAGAAATAATAAATAATAATCAGACCAAACCAATTAAGACTGATTACCTTCTGCATGATGTTGGGTGCTATACACACATGCTTCATTTAGAGGTTTCTGCTGATGTGTGAATATTTATGTGCAGCCCCTCCCTGCGGTACACACACATATATGGGGACTCCGGTAAACAGTATAGAAGTAATTGGGAACTCCTGGAAAATTTGACTCCTCACAGGGGCTCAGTCTGACTCCAAGAGACCAGGCCTCGGCCTTCACAGCCCCCCTCCTCCACCCCTTTAAGCCCAAGACAAAAGCTATGTGGCTTGGGGAGGATTAGTAACATGGGTGGAGAGGGTCGACATCCCAAAACGTGATTAAGTGGTTGGTAAGTGACTGAGAGGGAGTTGTGAGATTCAGATGTACGCACTGGAGACGCCGAGTCCTTTCTGATGTTAAATAAGGCTGGGAGATGCAGCTCAGGGTGGGAGGAGGAGGAGGAGGGTGACAGTAGGGAGGAAGATGCACAAGATGTCAATAAGGAATGCTGGGCTTCTGACAAGGAAGATGTGGCTGCTTTTGTTTGTTCTGATGTCCTCGGGCTGAACCACATGGAGGTATCAATACACAGATGCACTCATGTTCACACACTTTCTCCGTGCACACCAAAGCATCCAAAGAGGAACTCTCCTTTTCCACAACTTCAACACACCTGCTTTGCAAAGACAAACCCTCTTCACTGCAACTCTCCTCCAGATTTTCCCCAGAAATTTAAAGATTCATTCAGCTACCACCTCCCGTCTCTGTCTCTCTCTCATTCTGCCTCTGTCAATGGGTTTTTAATGGCGTGTAATTGTCATCTGTCGGTGGCCCGTGGGCCCCATCCCCAACGGCTCATGTGGGACTGACACCCACAGCTAGTCTCTAAGAAGCGCCATATGGCTACAGTTAACACTGACGTATAGGACTGTAACACAGCCTCATGGGAAGAGAGTGACAGTTCCTGTGGATGCAGTGTGATGTGGGTATTGTAAGAGAGAAAGTGAGAGCAAACACACAGTAACAGACTGGCTTTTGGAGATTTCGCTATGTGCATTAGATTAGATGATTAGATGAGTGGCTGTGATTTGTCAAGATGAAACCCTTGTAAATTAGGCCAGTGTGGACTCAAAATATTCTGGTAATAAAATTAGTGTGGAGTGAGGTTGGATGTGGTTGATTAAGGAATAAATTCTATAACAGTTGCGGCATTGATAAAAATTGGGGAATTAAATGGTAAGGATGTCCAACTTTCACTCCCAGTAAGCACATGAGGATAACCAAGGAGTAAATGTGGTGTCACAAGCTTGTAACAATGGAGGGGAGACCAGCCAAGCTTTAAGTGTTAAGGATTTATTGAAACAAACAATTATGTACAATAAACATGAGGTGGAGGGTAAAAGTGTCAGTGATGAAGTGGGGTGCATGGGTGGTTGAAGATTGTGTGTTTGCGAGGTGTATGCCTGGACAAAACAACCAACAAACAGACACAAAAGCCAAAACCTGGAGTGGTGTGGAGCCTCAGAGAGAGCAAAAGACAATGAGTACAAGCCAGTATTTGTAGCCTTGGCAGGGGCCAGGTGACTCAGATTTGCCTTAACGACCCTCCCTGACTGCCAGCTCCTGCAAGGAGTGGCCAGGTGAGCCACAGCAGGCTGAAAGGGCAGAGGTTGTAACAGTGTTCGGATGAAAGAGAAGGTAAAAGGAGAAATGGCTCAAAGCATCACACACAATGACAGCTTTGTGAGGCTCATGCTCTGACATAAATCCTGATGTCAAAATGGTTTACAAACAAGGTCACAGTGCTAACGTGCTGATATTATAATTTATTGAGCATATACAAATGCTAACAGTAGCTAGTAACCATAAGCCCACAGCACAACTGAAGCTAATAGGAATGGGATTAGTTATGTTTAAGACAAATGAAAGTATTCATCTGGTACTACTACTATGGCTAAAGAGTATTGTTAGTGTCTGGGGGGAAGACTAGGAAAAGTTAAACAGTTTAAGTATTTTTATTGTCTTTTTTTGAGCATTAACCGATTATTTTTTTCAAAAAATAATCCAAACAAAGTTTAATCAGAGTAAAATTATTACTGCTTTTAGCCTAATTTTTCACATAACTACACGAGAAAGCCAGCCAACGTCTGACACACCACACACGTCTGCTAAAATAACATGATGTTGGCTACGTTCATGCTAGGTGTGCCAACTATGTTAGCTCACCAAATGACCCACAGAATTAGAGCAGAGCCATTATTAATGTTATTATTGTGTTAGAGCTGTGTCACTTTGGATAATCATTTCTGCCCTTCTTCCAGACAAAGCTGCTGTTGCACTATAATATGGTGAACTACATGTTTTTTAAAAGGTACCTTACTTAAACATCTGAGATTTACTTTACAATTAAAAAAACAACAACACAATTTCATGCATTTTTCCTTGATTTTTCATTAGGATGGATGCTTGACCATGTTAGCTGATGTATGTAACTTGAACTGATATAATTGTGATGCCACATCTTTGAGCAGTGCACTGACATGCAGCTTTTCATTAGCCCAGTTTGTTACACTAGCCACAGAGGAAAAAGCTCTTTAAAGAAGGCTGCACACAGTGTCAGTCATTCGCAGGTTTACATGTTACAAGTGCTTCCCCTGCACTCATTATGTACTGGAAAAGTGTGTATGTGCTGCAGACATGTTCTGGCCTGAGTCATTTACCATTGGTTTAGTGTGATAAATACGACCTGTCTCTGCTACGCTGGGTTATGTGCCAGTGAAGGATGGAGGCTGTGTTTTGTTACTGAGGAATGAGGCGGGAGAACAGGCCTAGTAAATGACTTTAACCCTGGGAGAGAGTTGGGTTATCATTAACAGAGGCGCAACACCGTCGCACTGCTGTCAGAGCTCTAACCCGTGACACAGACGTGACAAGGACATGAGATGCTGCTCTGCGGTTTTGACCTTGTGTCACTTCAGAGAGGCTGTGTTTGGCGGCTCAGCTGCTTGCTTGGCTGGGTTTTGTATTTTTTGTGCTTCTTAGATTTATGTACCGAGTGTGCCCATGAGTTTCAGGATGTCCATGACTGTGAGTGCAAGAAAACACGCAGACACACATGCTCACAAACACACACCCTCGTCTTCCCGGTGGCTATTTGTCAGTTCGAGTTGACTTGGTGTTTTTTTTTTCCACACCTATTTCTAGATCCTTAATGAGATGCTCACATGTCACATCAGAGAATATGGTTCTGTAGGCATTTGCCAAAGTAAAAGCTTTGTCTGGTGTCACAAAAACTTGGTTTCTTGTTGCTCAACTCCCTTTTGTCTTTCCCAGAATTGTTCAAATCTAGTCGTACTGTTGTTACTGTGCTTTATTGTAGATTTTATTGACTTATTTTTTAAACTTGTCATCCTAGGAACCAAAGTTTCTTTGACCTTTTATCCTTGCTAGCAGCACGGCTCTGTTACCCCTTTCCCACCAAACAGGTTCCAGGGCCAGTTCCGGGCTGGGACTCGATCCAGTGCTCAATTGGTTCAGAAGCCGGTCCTCCTATGAACCGGTTTGATTTTCCATAGGCAGGGGGCCAGGTTGGGGCCGCGTCACGTAAAACGTCAGTACGTCGCTGCAGAGGGAGCCGTCTCACAACAACCGGCCGCTAGCAAGCTAGCTGCTGCTAACAAAGTACTGTTACCCTGTTACTATCAGTCCATGAAAAAAATATTTTTTTCAGCGGATATTCTAGTTACAACATGATTGAGTTAACAAAGCCGTGTTGCATCGCTACGTGCGGTATTTATTCAGTTTTGGAGAATTACGATGTCCTTCCTGGTCGCATATGATGGCGAAGCGCACCCTCGCTGTAATTATGTTTAACTGGAGGAGTTATCGTGTGCATACAAGTGCTGTCCCTGGTTTTACACTGAGGTCCAGAGCCAAAACATCCAACTGTGAGTGGCTACCATATTTTCATTACTGTACTCTTCTACTATCATTAGCTGTGTTTCCACCGTCGCTCCTCCAGCTCCTGGCGTAGTCGCTGCTTAATCGGTGCTAAGTCTGACCCAGCAAAGAAGTGGGGGCAGAGGTGGCCCCTGTTGGCGTTGGAAACACAACAAACTGGGGCCAAGTCAGGAACTGGCCCTGGAACCTGTTTGGTGGAAAAGGGGTATGTGAATGCTACAGTTGGTCTTTCAGTTAACTGTAACACTTGGATTCAATAATCTCACCTGTAAAGACTGATGCCACGTCCACACGAACACGAAAGTGATAATGTTTTAAAACGTTTCCCCCTAAACCAGGAGTTACATATGTACCCTCAACCTAACCTACAAAGATGCAGAAAACGCTGCATTAAATATGCCAGGCCTGTATGTGGCGCTGTAACGCTGCAGCAGAAACACACCAACAACATAAAACTCGTACAATGTGAAAACAACACACACAAAGAAAGTAGTTGTGTAGTTTCAGAAGATTTTTGTGTAAAAGCTAAAACAAGGCCAGTAGCTGTGTGCACATGGTGACGCTGTTGGCGGCGGATTCAGACCTCCCCACTCTGGGACCCGTATTCAGAAATGATCTGTGGTGTCCATGTGCCCCCTCTACTGTCTCCACTGTCTTTGTAGACTTGTTGGGGTATGATAATAATAAAATGTAGACTTTCTTTGTAAAATAAATTTGTCTGTTGCATTGTTATAGAACCTGTCTTCATCAAAGAAGCACTACAGAACCTTCCTTCATCTTTGTATAACCCACCTGTCTTTATTTCACACAAACCTCTGTCATCGCAGCTGTCTTCTTTTTCCTCCCCATCCCCATCTCTCGGTCCCCCTCCCCAGTCCGTTTGTCAGTCCATCACTTTCTAAATAGGCTAAGGCAGTGCGGCATTGTTGTTGATTTCATACATGTCATACGACACAATTACGTTAATGGCTCCATGAATAGATTTCATGGAGAGTTGGTCGGATTTGTTTGGGAGGCAGTTTAGAGACACAAAGAAGCTGTCATCTCTGTTTGGCCATCAGCGCCAAAGCTCTTATTAGCAGATGAGAGATTTGACAGTCCTGCTGCAAATGAAGTGATGATTTCTTTATAATGAACACATTAGAGAATTGTTAAAGACCAGTTCATAATCTTTTTCTTCTTTCTTTCTTTCTTAAGCGGTTAAAGTGTCAGTTTGTACACATCTTTACAAAAGACAAAAGGTTTGGATGATTGTCGATGGGCTAATCGGACGTCAGTCTTGTACTGTCGGGGGTTTTGGGTCAACAGTCACACCACCTGGGCCATTAGAGGAAAGACATTGAAGCTTTTTCTAGGAAACAAGTCCTTCTAGCCAGTGGATAATTTAATGACTGACTGGTTTCTGGGGTTTGGTCAGATTGCTGTGACCTCTACCTCTGGAATAACCCTGAAAAGAGTAAGGCCACATACTTCAATGCACTCTTTGTAATGAATTGCTCTTTCAAGATGCTAATTCTGTGGAAACTCACTTTTCACTCCCTTATTGCTGCTCCTTCCTCGCTGCAATCATATTAGCAATCATCACTGCTGCTCCTCCCTTTGCATCGAAATCAATTTCCATGTGTAGTTTCTGATTTTTGTCCTTCAAGGAGGACGTATGGTTGTCTGTCTCCATGCAGGTCTGAACTCCAGCTGTGGATGGAGAGAGAGTCAGAGGATAGAAGACTGTTAAATGCACTGCTAATACAAAATGATGAAATCAGATTCTTGTGGATGCTGTGTTGCTGTGTAAAGGTACTGTGTGTGTAGGAGGCAGTGTACTGGAGGCAGTATTGGCGCATTTACACTGGTACCTACTCGCTTCGCTTCAGTTTTGGTGCATTTACACTGGCAAAAAGTACCTGGAACTTGGTACCTGGTACAACTTTTCGTACCTCCTCTCCTGTGGTTCCAAAAAAAGTACCCGGTCAGGTCGGAGCAGGTACTGAAATCTTATTGGTCGGAATCGTCACTGCGTCGTTGCGTCATCACTGCGCGGCACGTAATCTGTCCCCACAAACACGCCATTTTTAAATCGTTGGCAAACCGTGCAGAAGTGTTTGAAAAAACAACAAGAAAAGAAATGGCATCTGTGAGAAATCCTGCCCCGTGGACTCAGGACGAGGTGCAAACCTTTCTGTCATTAGTCGCCGATGAGAAAATTCAGCAGGAGCTGGACGGGGCGTTCAGAAATGAAAGAATTGCATAAAAGATGACGTCATGAATGACAACCAGCTACATGGAGGAGGGACTATCCTCGGCAATGTAAATGCAACCAAGGGAGGCCAATCCAGAGCGATCTGAGGCGAAGCGAAGCGAGTAGGTACCAGTGTAAATGCGCCAAATGTGTCCATCATCTCAGTTACGTTGTGCTTTTTCAAATGCCTAGTTTTCTTCATTACGATGACTTCAGAAAAATTTGCTTAAATAATGGAG
>OOFC01004633.1:11681-31591 GCA_900323345.1 Pseudochromis fuscus | reverse complement strand
CTCCTCAGTGTCCTCCTCCTCCTCCTCCTCCTCCTCCTCCTCCTCCACCAGCTGATTGAGCTGGTGTTATGATTTTGGCCGAGGTGGCTGAGCCATGCAGCTAATAGTTTCCAGCTGGGATTGTGTGTCTGCATTAAGTCCTCAAGTGGAAAAGTGGCTGTAAAGTCAAACCACCTGGTGAGGCCGAGCTGCCGGGCGAGGTGTGAGGCCAGTCCTGGAAAAAACTCAGACCAAAACACAACCATGTTCAAGCTACTTCATAACATGCAGGTGCAACCAAACATTTTATCCAATTTGTGTGAATAATTTGGGTTTTTACAGCTCGGTTTTCATGTGACCTTGACCCGTGTCGATGCAAATCCCCTCAATCCTCCCAGTTTGTGACCGCTGCAGCTCGCCTCGTCACAAGTGCACCTACAGACAACAGCGAGTAATTCTCTTACAAGCAGCATGACAGGAGAGATGGCAACCAACACTAGGATTTCACGTTCGTCCCGGGAGACGTCTCGCTTGCAAATACATCTTGGCACCAGCATGTAGTGGTTGTCACATTAAGAATATCCCTGTTTAAGCCTGCGTTCGAGCAGGAGAGTCAGCTTAGGAGATATTAATTCTCCCAGGAAGTACCTGCGCAGAGTTTAGGACTTGCTCAAGGACTTTGTGTTTTTTCATTTTTTCAGGGTGGGACTAGCATGTGTCATTCAATATCCCTACCCAGAAACTCAAACTGGAAACCCTCCAGTCCGTCATACTCCCGCTGCCAAACAGTGATTTAGAAATTTGCATGTTTTTCATGTGCTGGTTTCATGGATCTTTTTGAAATTAACTCCATATGATGTTATCAAACCATCGGAAAAGTGAGGATACTTTTTAATACTATTGGAGAAACACTGGGTTTTAGTCATCTGATACAAAAAGACGGCGGCTTAACAGTATGGGTGCCAAGTCGAGAAACAATAGCAGGAGATTTTTGGAAATATGCATTTTTATTTTCTCATCCAAGCAGCGGTTAGCATAGCTCCACTTTAGCTTGCCCCGATGTTATCAGCGGGCCCTCGGCGGCTGCTGCAGCGACCGTGCCACACTGCATCCATCACGGCTCGTCTCCGCCAGCCCACAGCTCAGGATGG
This sequence comes from Pseudochromis fuscus, assembly GCA_900323345.1. NCBI lineage: Eukaryota > Metazoa > Chordata > Actinopteri > Pseudochromidae > Pseudochromis > Pseudochromis fuscus. Next base: position 30,461 of record OOFC01004633.1, on the reverse strand, counting down.
AAAATGGTGCAGCTGATGAGCTGGCGAGGGATATTTATGAGGATCCTCGTAACACCGGCTCAACAGATCCCAGGCAGATGACTCCAAAACCCAGGGAGCTCCACTTGTATTTCTTACATTTTTTTTTCCACGATAGCACTTAACATGTTACCTCCAGCTGTCACTGAGGGGACTGTGTGGAGTAATCTAAAGCGAGACAGTTCATTAGTACTAAGTTGGTGTTTTTCCTGAAATAATAAAGTGACTGGGAGCTGGATCATACATCGATGTAGAAATGGACAAAGTAAGCAGGGTGAAAATATGAGGCAAAAAGTGCAATACTCCAGATGGCCACTAGATGCTGCCTCCAAAAAGCTCAATCCTGAATTACTCAGTCAATGATTTTTTTCCACAAGTCAGAAATTACAAGCTGTTGCACCATGTTTGCTATGTTAGCTCAGGATGTTAGCATAATGAACTGAGCCAGAGACAATATTTTAAAAGGATATAAGAGTACTATAGATGTATATAGAGATGGACAAAGTCAACGGGTCTCCAAAGTGTGGAACAAATCCCAAAAGAGTGTAATACCAGGAATGTCCACTAGAGGCTGACTCCAAAAAACTCATTCAATTCAATAATCATAATTTTCAATCCCCAGTAAATACAGCTAGCCATTAGCTAATCTGGTGGTCACTAAAAATCAGTTAATCGTGAAGGATATTTTAGGCTTCAAATAGAGGAAGATTTAGGGGCGTGGTTAATTTGATTGACAGCTCTGGTCTCCAATGATTTACAGGTGGTTTGGAGGCTCATTCACCGGTGAACTCCAGTGTTATACACAGTGGGTAGCATAGTCAGGTTCAACGGTCAAACCCGCCTCGTCACTCATCCATTCATATGGAAATATGGTCACTTCTGGCTCCAAAAAAACAACATGGCGACGTTCAAATGCCAAAATTCTGGCTTCAAACCAACAGGTGACATCATGCTGGCCTGGTCCATTCTGTGCAGAGTCTATGGCTTGTGTGTAGTCTCATATGAGCACTTAAGTGACACAAAAACAAGCAGCAGCAGCAGCAGTGCTTGATGGCGAAGCCTGGCACCCATTGTCTTTAATGGAGCTTGTGGGTGAAGAGGAATGGCTGGTGACATTGTTTGTTATGTCTGGGACATTAGCGTTGACTCCTGCTGTTGCATGCATGTCATTCATTATTTAAAAGGTAATATTCAGAGCTCAGCAGTTAAACCACACAATGGGAGATTATAAGAGGAGTTCAACCATGAGGCCGCACAGACAAACCTGGAATTACTACAAAAGCATGAAGCGATTTTCTATTTTTCAAATGCTAATAAGAACCAATAATAGCAAGTTTTTTGTCATCCTTTTCCAGCGACTGCTCAAGCAAGTCACGATGTGAGGAAGGAAATCAGTTCAGCAAGCTCCAGGAGAAAGAGGAGAAAAAAAAAGCACAGACATGTCAGAGTAAGTTACTGTGAGGAAAGAAAAGAGTGACAGTGAAAAAGAGCCAGTGTGATTTGGTCTTCTGTCATCTGCCTTCTGGATCCCTGTACACAAAACATGTTGCGATTGAAAGAGATGGAGAGAGGGAGAGAAAGGCAGAATCCCTCTAATCCATCTGGCATCCTTATGCTGCTGTTTAGGCCCCGTGGTGACTTCAGAGATAGAAGATGAGCATGAAAGGGAATTACAGCGAAGCCCCTTTCACTGATTCCAAAAAATCTGCTCCAAATTACTTTGAGAGCAAATATCAACTTAAACAGGCTGCCTCTCCCTCCTGCCTCTCTCTGCGAGTTCACGACTTCCTCCGCAAACAACGCCAGAAAGTGGGATGGGATGAGGACCAGCAGCCATTTGAGTCCCCCTCTGATGGATCGAACATGGCACTTATGCTAATTCGCCTGGTTTTTTGGCCAGCACCACGCGCATTCTTACCCAGCCGAGACTCCGCTTGGAATGTGCAGTTGTGGCAGTAAAGCAAAAACGCTCGGAGATGCTACCGCCGCTGCTGTTTGGGCCCGAAACTGTTCCTGCTTTGCTATCTGAGGGTGGATGGCGAGCTGCGTGGTCGCCGTGGAGGACGGTCAAGCTCAAAGTCTTGCACTAACGCCGGGGCTAAAGAGACCTGATCTCTGATTGGGATCAAATTACAATGAAAACAGCTGTTATGCTAGGCTACTGATGGCTAAAGTGAGGTATTAAGTGCTACCATGTTTTCTAACTAAAAAAATCAAGATACAGTCAAAATAGTGGTGAATTAGAAAGAGCTCAGAGAGCATAAACCTCCACCAAGGTATAATACAGCTGTACTGATGCTATAGACTGAACACTGTTGCCCTCTTGTGGTGAAATAGCAACACTGCCTTGCTAAGACATTTGCGCATTTTAAGCTAGGGATCTATATGAATAACCTGTTCAACCTTTTAGTCAGAGATGATAAACGTAAAAGAAATTCAGCTAACTATTGTTTTTGCTGGGTGTGAACATTATAGAGAAAATCGCTTAATTGCTAATTATATACAGTAAAACCAGGCTAGATAATCAATCATTATCTAAATCCAATTATTTTAAAAAAAATCGATACTCTTGGTATCATAGCAACATTTGCTGTTCAACTAATCTATTTTTGCATTGTAAACAAATAATTTTATTATTATGTAACAATGATATAGATAAGCAATAGATTGATTAGCAAAACTTTATCGTATTAAGTATTTAGCATTAAGAATCTGGCAATAGATGTCTCTAAATGCTATTTCAGGTGGACTTTAAAGCTGCTCTAAAAAAAACAAAACAAAAAAAACAGGACATGTGGGTGGGACAAAATATTTGGAGCAAGCTGATTGGACCATTGAAACACAACAAAACAGAATAACTAGGTAATGTTACTGGATGACGATACTGTTCCAACAAACTACTGATTACAACTACAGCTGATGCTACTCTGTGTTTTCTGGTGGTAATCTAAACTGCTAAGAGGAGATTGATTGACAGGTGGGTCGAATGATACTATTGGTTGATTTTTCATCATTAAGAAAGTCCTAAAGGATTAAACTGCTGCCGTAATATGTGAAGCATCAGAAGTCGATCCAGCTCTGCAACACTTGACATAAACGCGCCCTACTGTGGTCCTATTATCTAAACACACATCTGCTCTGATTGATATGCTCGAAGTGGGCCAATTTCACCTCCCTGCGTGATGTGATAGCCATTTATTTGTTCAGCTTTAATTGTTGAAGCTCCTGTCAGCGCGGCACGGCGAGCGCAGCTGCAGAGAGGTGACACATTGGCACGGGATCAGGACGATTCGATACCGTTGTACGCCCGCTTTTGTATTAGCATGCGAGGCCAAATCGGAAAAAATTCCTCCACCGACGTGTGCAGGGCTGTCGGATGCTGCGTGATAAAGGCAATCGGCACCTCTCAGCCATTACAGCAATTTAAATGTAATGTATATTTTGAACATGAGTTTTATCTTGTCAGCATTGATGTGGAGCTGCAGGACAATCACACACACACCATGAACCATATATACGTTGAAGGCTTGTCCACATGTCTTATATTCACGTAGGGATTGACAGACACAATTGCACGCACATGCAATCGTGTTCCTTTGGTTTAATTTGAAGGCACTCGAAGGTCAAGGATTTCTTTCAATCAAAAAGTAAGAGTTCTGACAGGGGGAACGTCTTTATCCTCCGTCATGAAAACAATCCGAAAATTATTTGAATTAAAAGTGAAGTAAGTGCAGGAACATCTGGGAACTTCTGAGTGAAACTTCTTCTCCCTCTAAGGGCATGAGAAAATAATAAGTGGAGAGCTGAATTTGTGTCAGCGCGGCTCAGGAAAATAAGATATCATGTCTTGCTGTCGGTTTGATGTCAGGCTCTCGGAGTCGTACCCGAATGCCTCATCCCGTTGAGGTTGCAGCGGAGGCCGCCAGAGCGAAGGGGGTTCAGCCAGAGTTCACATCTTACAGCCACTAACCAGCTCTCACTTCATCTCTCTATTTACCTCTTATTTCTGCCTCGCTGTTTGCCTTCGCCGACTGCTCATCAACTTGTGTAACACGGTCCTCTCTCAGCGCCGAGCGACGTCTCCTTCAGTTGCTCGAGCAGAGTCAGGGCCAAACCCGCGGGACGACCTCGCCCGAGTCCCAGCGCCCCCTCACGTCTTCACTCAGACACTTTGTTTGCGTCTTCATCAAATCGTGGTCAAATCAAATGGACTCTGATTTGTGATCAGGAACATGTGGTCGAGTCCACATTCTGCGGGTCAAGAATCAGCTGAGGTGGCGATGAGATGTGGCCGACCACACGAGGAACACCCTCTTACATATGAAGTGGAAACAAGGTTTTCAGTGTGGATGTACGTAGTGGACTGTGTTCAAGCTTCTAACAAAGTATTTATTTTACTTCCTGATTGGGGATCTAGGGAAATACTTGATGCTACAGTCCTCAGAGTCTGGGATGTCTCTGGATTGGACAAACAACAGCTCTGAATATCAGTTACACATCTTTTTCATTTGGAGTTATAACTCAGTCAAGTCCAATTATGACATACACACACAGAACAAAACAACATCTCCATATGTCCATCGTGATTAAACACTCATGAATCCAGAGATAGTTGTTTGTACAGACGTGGTCAAAGAGCAAACAGCTAATTCAACGTGACTTTTCATCATGAAAAATGACCAAAATGCAAACAAAAGTAGGCCAGAAAATGGGGTTAAAAGTATCAGAAACTGAGTTCACCAGCTGCACAGCAAGATGATACGTCCTGCTCCCGCCTCCCAGAGAATTATGGGAAGTGTGGTCCCAAAACATGGAAAACTAAACGATAGGAAAACAAAATCCCAAATATTTATTATGTTATTGTGTTGAACAAGGCTACAGACATGCTAGCATCTCTGTGAGGCTGTGAGCTAAATATCAACTTCTGCATGCTAACACGCTCACGATGATAATGTTGACATGTATTTACTAAGATCATAGTAGTAGTAGACTGGCATGTTAGCATGCTAAACTAAGATTAAGCTAATGAGAATGTGATATCTGGTTATGAACTATTGTATTGGACAAACTGACTAACATCACATCACAAGGCTACATCCTCTGGGTGAATGTCTCTTAAAGTTAATGAGAGTCCATTTACAAAAAAAAGTGCAATACCACCTATGGCCACTAGATGCTGGCTCCAAAAAAAACTCTGGCTTCAATTGACTTCAGTCGTGAAACATTCAGATAATACATATTTTCCATTAGATAAAGTCAACTCTTCTTCTCAGTGATCTGGTGATCGATCTGAAAATCAATTATCATTAAGGACATGATGATTGACAGCTCGGTCTCCAATGATTTACACATGGTTTGGAGGCTAATTCACCAGTAAACTCCATCCACATTGGACAGTGTCCTCAGGTTCAAGGGTCAGACCCGCCTCCTCACTCCTCCCTTCATATCCAAATATGGTCACTTCTGGCTCCAAACAACCAACATGGTGACATTCAAACACCAAACTCCTGGCTTCAACATACGAGTTATGTCCTTGTTAGTGAAGAGATTCTGCACATTCCTACTTACTTCTGAGAAAGTAGCCTGAGACATCAGCTCTAAACCCATTCATCAGCGAACTGATGAAACATTGTGTCCTAATGACGTTCTTTCATCAGAGCAGCCGTACTGTGGTCAGCTCTGGCTGCTTCGCCTCGACTGCGTTTCTCTGATTTCTTCATTTACTTCATCCTGCAGCATCCGCAGTGTAACCGGACGCCTGCCAAGCTCACATGCCGTCACAAACCGACTAATCTCGGAGCGCTCAGAACAAAATTGTTTTTCTCACTTGAGCTTTTAGCTTCACCGCAGTCTGCTGACAGACGTTCATATGTCTGTCAATGTGTCACCCAGGGCTGCGAGAACACCAAGTTCCTTTATGAAATGCCACATATAGTCGTGTCTAACGGTGGACTGTAATCCTGACCTTACAGGCGTCCTCTACGTCCCAGGATTCATCCCATTCTTAGAAACAAAAGCATGCTACTTAACATCTATTTTTTTCCACAAACATGAAACATGCATCGTTGAGGATGGTATTTAAATGAAAAAGAAGACTAATTTTAATTTCCTGCCTCGTGCTCTGATAGATCTGCCATGTTATGTGTCAGATCAGATAACCAGAAAGCCTGCGCTGACATCTGCATTTGGGATAAGTCGACGCACTGTTTCTCATGCATCGGTACAGAAAGCAGCACGTGGGGGATTTCTGTTGTGGGTTAGCATGAGATGCACCATTTACTGTGCTCAGATCCATGGAAGCATTTGGAGGAAGTTCATTTTTGTCTTTAAAAAACAAGAAAGCAGGACAAAACTGTAAAAGACGAGCACTGTCAATCCAGGTTTCCTTAATTGAAACGCTCTCCCCCAGCTCCCTGATTAATTTATCCTCTGAACGTGATCTAAATTGACCAATCCAGCCGCGAGGTATACAAGTAGCCTTGCTGCTGCTGCTGCAGACTGATATGTCATTACAGTCCCGCTGTGATCGTGGCCCCGATTTCTAACATGCAGTGGTACCAGCGACTATCAGGTGACTCCCGCCACACGGAGAATATGAAATTATCCCTCATCAGCGGTAAACAAGCATGCCGCCGAGCCCCCCTCCAGCTTTCAGCAGACGCCTTGAAGAATTTAGCAGCATAAATTGATCTGACTTTGACTGTGATACTTGTGACCGCTGCACCCCCCTCCTCACTACTCCACTCAGCTCTCATCTGCTGTGTCTGCATGTGTTTCTCTTTCTGCCTCACTGTCATTCCCTTTGTACTAAATGATACTAGGTCATGTAACAACTGACAGGACCTCAGTCTGTCCTTCAAGGATCAAATGTAAGACATATTTTCTTTAAAAACAGGGGACAACAATGTCTCCTTTTGCTGCTTTTTAGTGAGATGTTTTAAGGTGAAGTAAAAAGTTACAGAATATGTCACCTATTATTGTAGTTTTCTACAATATACAGCATGTTGATGTCAGTACTGGTCCAGCTATGGTGCCTAAGGGAGGTAAACTATGACCCTGTTTTCCCTTTCACTTTCAAGATGCATTTCGAATGATCACAAATGGATCGCACTTCTCACTCAAACCACCTGTGGAGGTGGTCTGGGATGCATGTGACTACATATTGTTTGGAGCATAATCTGTCCTGATGCATCCCCAATAAGGCTTCACACCTGAAACAGTTCAATAGTTCCTGAATCATTTCCCTTCTCCTCTCTTTTAGCGAACTGTGCAACTGTTTTCAAAATCCATCCTGTCCCAGCACTGAATATAAATCATGAGGTGCAGGACTGTCTAATATCTGCATAATTCGTTGTGATGGTGGGCTGGATGCAGTTTTCTAAGTGAGTGAATAACTTTCAGATTTTTCAGATTTGCTTCATCAGACTAGTTTCTGTCCTCTGACTCTTTCACTTAACCTTTACAAAACTCTCAGTGTCTTCAGAGCTTTTTTTCTACAGCTCATCTCTCCAGTCGTCCCCCCCCGTAATATAAGAGGTGGCTGTCGTTTCCACGGCTCACGTTATATCTGACTGCGCACCAGATCTGGCTTCTATAAAGACATAGGATAAGATTACAGCTAAATCAGTCTTGTGGCTTTTCTCTGGGAAAACTTATGAAGTCCTAAAACTCCTCCAGTTATGAGTGGGCCCAGCAGGGCTGCAGAGGCAGGTTCCCCGAAGGAGCTGGGGAGTGAAATATAATACAAGCGTCACTGATCCTCCAAATAATAAGGCACTGACAGCGTGGAATGATAGCATGATAACTCATAGGAGCTTTTTAAATCCTACACAGGTACATGACCCTCGCTTTGTAAAGAAGTCATTTTCCATGATATATTATTCACTAATTCATCTGGCACATGCTTTGTTTTTCGGCTCCGTTCTTCCCTCTATTCTCCGTCCTTTTGATGAAAAGTGGAGTTATTTGCGCTGCTACACACATGGTTTTGGATCTATAGGTATCCTGTCTGGCTCTTTTTTTCAATAGCAGTCATGGATAAAAAGGATTGAGTACAAAAGTACATTTAATGAAATGAAGAAGCAGCAGTGCCACTGTTGGTTTACATGAAATCAATTTTAGGAGTACCAGGGTTCCAATTGGCTGTTCGTGCAATCAATCACCGAGCCGACAGCCGATTTTCATTAGCCTACCGTGACTCTCTCCGCAGTGAAGAGAAAAAAAATAACATGTTTGCAAAGAAACATAAAACAGAAATGAAGTGAGGTGCAGATGTCTGTATATATTTAGTCTATCAGCCAAGGTCCTCCAGTGACTTCACATCAAAGCAGAGAACAGGGAGCCAAAAGTAACAGTTTCACTTCTCCTTGATCAGCATGTGATAGCTGTTTATTGCCTTTAGGAGTCAAGCGAGGGTGACGATCAATCCGCCGTGAGAGAGTGGGAGTCCCGCTGAGGACTAGGTGTGATTTTATTAAATCAACATGGAGCTGAGTTCTGCAACGGGCCAGTCAATGCCTATCAACTCATCGAGGGAACCCGTTTTATTTCAAACACTCACTAAACTCAGCTGACCTCGGGATTTTGATTAATGGACTCCAGCAGTCGCTGCGCTATCTGGGACGACCCTGAAGGGGTTTGACTTACCCATCAAATGAAAGATGCTTTGTTTCCATTGGTGACAATGTTTCAGTGCCTTCCCTGGAGTGCCACAGGGGTCCATTTTGGGGCCAATTTTTTTTTTTCAAACTACTGCTTCATCACATTATCCACAGCCTTCAGCTCTACTTCTATGAGGATGACACATCTATATGCATTTGATTTTATTTCCTTTTGCTTGTGATTTGTGGTTGATTTTGTTTCATTTTAACTGACGGAAATAAAAGATTATGACGATGACTTTAAAATGGCAGCTCGGCAATCTTCTCTACCTCAAGACTGCTAAACAGATATGAAAAAAATAACTTTCCCAGCCGAATCCACCCACTTAACCTTATTTTGGTCAACTTTCCAAATATGTTAAGCTTTATGCCAAGACAAAACATGCAAGAGCTTCTGAAACTACTGTGGAAAGATGCTTTGTTTCCATTGGTGAAAATGTTTTAGATCCCTTTTCTTAAGCTACTGCTTCATCATATCATTCACAGCCTTAAACTCAACTTCTATGCTGACGATAAACTTATGTGTGTGACTTAAAAATGACAACTTGACAAGCCTCTCCACAGATATTAAAAAAAAATAATTATACTTTCCCTATCAAATCCACCCGCTAAATCTTATTTTGGCCAGCTTTCCAAACTTGTTCAACTTTCTGTCGGGACAAAAGCAAACATAACACAATTCACTGAATGAAATACGCTCTCTGGCAGGAACCTGTTGTTTCTTTTGCCAAGCTGAAGACTAAAGAGGACTGTCCTGACGTTTTAATGTATTAATATGTTTCCACGTGTTTCCATACAGCTAACAAAGGGTTATACGTCAGAGCCCTTAATAGGACTGAGAGCTGCTAGTGGGTTGAACTTGCGGCCTGACAGTGAAACCACTAAACCACCCTCCTGCTTCAGTTCCCAGACTTGAATGTACACGCTGTTTTCAGCATCTTCTAGGAAACAACATACTTCTAAATACATCTTAGAATCTATGACAGTGTAGCTGGGCTAAAAATATATTTAATGTTTTGGGAAAACTGCAGTCATACATGAAGAAAATATTTACCATAGTTTACAAAGATGTGTTTTGTGATTTCTACTGATTAAATCAAGAAAATGAGTCAGTATTTTGACATTTTATCCTACATTGGTTTGGGCCTCTTCTTCCAATGATCACTCCTCCTTTCCTTTTTCTTTACTCAGAAGCCTTAACCTTTCGTAGTTACCTCACTATGACCTGAATTGTATCTGAAAATGCTCTGGGAAACTCTTTGTTCCAACTGTACTGCTGCCCCCACACTAACATTACACTCTATATCATGTAATCCCACTCTGAAGTGAATAAAAAAAAAACACCAGGGATACTATTTGGCATTGTATTTCCAGGACATATCTTGTCCATCTCCTCCCCAGGACCTTCATTAGATCATTTCAGGATATAACTCACTATCCACCGACTCTATGAACCAACACACTCACACACACAGACTGTATCCTGGATCCTACAGCTGGTAACAATCAGCACGGACCAGGACTTAATGAAGCTTTGACATAAGAGCTCATACTCTGCCGTCCTGCAGACAGACAATCCTACCTGGCCCAGACACTGAAGCAGCATTATCTATTCTGGATTTATGACGAACAAGATGTAATTTGTTACCGTCTCGTGAAAACACCGCACGCTCAAGAGGTCAGATTTTAAAGCTGCGACGTCGGGTAATTAATAACGTCCATATATCACTGTCAAATTACCTGTAACATCTGGGTGTAGCGACAAACAAATGAGATCATGGCAGACATGATCTACGTTAGTGCTAGTTATTTGTCAGCATTAAGACCACATTTCCCATAAATCCCCCTGTTATTTCCTGCAGGATGGGGATGTTGCAACCTGTCTAGGGCATGGACGTCTTTTCTCATGCCAGAAACACGAGAAGAAACCTTTTTATAAAACGATCCAACAACATTAGGTGCAAAGATAAGCTGGCAAGCCTCCTGAGGGGGGTCCCAATGGCCGGGGTTCTACCTCTGATATAATATATATGTATAAGTCATATATAAAAATAGACTATGACGAGCTTTTGTTTCTCTTTTGGTCTCCAAGGAGACAGACGTAGTCCCTGTAGTTTTATTATATATAGAGGGATCTGTGATGCCAGTCTGATGTGCCAAGGCTTGTTAAAAAAGCACATGGAGGTTTATTAGCTGTAGCATGTGATTTATTAAAGGCTAAACACACGGTAGTAGTTTTAAGGCTTCAAGTAAACATTTTAAATGCATTTGTTTAACCTTTACTCAGTGGCTTCCAGATCTGTCCGAGTCAGATTAATGACTGGTTAAATACTTTGGCTGCAGTCAGAGACCGAGGGCTGAGGTATACTGCACAGCAAAGGTCTTCATTACAACATTTGTCCATGGTCCAAACCTGCTACCAAAAATAAGAACGCCGAGATCAGATGAATGTGCAAGTCATTGTAACTTTATTCAGTCCAACAGCAACATTTTTGTACTTCGAGTTTTCCCTCAGTATCTGCACATGACAACTATGGTTTGCTTCAAGAAGACATCATGATCATGACAAATGATCTGATGTTAATATGAAGTAAAGATTGTGGATTACCATATTTCCTCAAATAAAAAGCAGTAGTAAGCAAAAAACAAAAGAACTGGGCAATGGGGTATACCTATAATGTGGCTGCAAATGTTTCACAATAAAAGCCCTGTTGGGAAATGAAGGGTTTGGGAAACAATAGAGGGCTTTTAATTTGAAACGTGTAAGACTTTGCATGAACAGTGTAATGTACTAATAATGTTTAGTAGTAATAGTGAGGCCTCAAAATGAGTTTTTATTGAAAAATGACCAGTTAATCTTATCAACCATAAGGACTTACAAATAAAGTCCTCAAATATAAGTTCATTTTTGCAGTTAAAACATTTGTTTTTGAGTTAACTGCACATTTTCTGGATGAAAGTTATCATTTCCAGACACTAATCATTAATGTGCACTACAAACACGGCACTATTTCATGTATTGGAAGAAGAAGAAGAAGAAGAAGAAGAAGAAGAAGAAATCTGTAGGGGGGTAAATACTGCTTCCTGACAATCAAGCAGAGAAAATTAGTAATAGTCCTGCCTCTAAAACAAGTCAGCCTCAAATAGAGGCCTGTTACCTCCTGTAGTTGAGGTAAATAAAAGCGCTGTGATATATTATGATCTATTTTGTATCCATTTCTGCTTCAGTCTATGATGTAATCTGTAGCCTGTATTTGCCCAGGCTGAGGTTCAGAGCTGCCTGAACATGTGGAGCCCTGCGGAGGACGTTCAAGATATTCAGTCAAAGAAAGAAAAATTCAACACAGCCAGTTCTCCGTGTGTTGTTCCCCTGTCGCCTGACGTGAAGTGATGTATCTCCAGCACAAAAACCCAGGTGTGATCACTCAGTGGCCTGATGGGTTCTGCTGGGCTTCAGGAAAGGAAAAGAAAAAAGGCTCCGGAGTTGAGAAAGATTAATTAGTTAAACTGGGGCAGACATCAGTCTTCTAACAAGTCTCTGCGCTGTCGCCGGGGATGGAGAGGGAGGGAGGGCAAGGAGGAGGAGGAGGAGGAGGAGGAGGAGGGGAGGGATGAAGAAGAAGTGTTGCTGAGGTAGGAAACAATGCAGCCAAAGCAGCGACAACCTGAGCTGTTTGGTTTCATTTGTCTTTTCCTTTTTCGGTTCCTGGATGTTCGACTGGAGAAAATAGGATGGAGGTAAGGATGGAGGATGTGAAGCTCATCCCTCACTCTTATCTGGACAGTGAGGGCTGTCAGGTCAAGTGTACGACCTTCCTGGTGCCACACTAATGATGGTCCCCCCCTTCTTCTGGGCTACAAGGTCAAGCCCCCCCACCCCAACGCTGCTTTATCATCCATCAGCAGAGCCCTGCAGCTCTGACAGTCTTTACCAGAGGGTTTTAAAAATGATTTTTACTGCACTGACCATCATCCAATTTGCATTCTTAAGCTATCTGAGAAAACACACACACGAAAAAAGCAACCGTTCAGCACAGGCATGAAAATGTTTGCTGAATCTGCATGTTCCTTTGTCGCATCTGCTCGTACGTTAACTCAAAGAAAAGCTCTTCTTTTGTTCTCCGCTAAGACAAGGCTCCACTGAGGTAATTAGATGTTCAGGGCCTTGCTTAAGGGCACCTCAGAAATAATTGCTGTGAAAAGGTAACCACACTTTTACTGGAAGTGGAGGAAGGGATGAGCAGTGAGCAGTGTTGTTGGTCAGAGCTGCTACAGAGGAGGTGATAAAAAGGTTAGAGATGTTTTACTTTGATGTTGCAGTTTGTTGGAGGCTGATGCTGCAGTTTGTCTGAACATATGAACACTCATAGAGTACATAAGAAGTTAAAGCTTCATCCTGTTGGTGTATGAATAAAAAATTGAATATAAATACATGCAAAGGTTGATATCTTGTAATACTGAGAGCTCGTAAGAACAATTTCAGGCATATTTTACCATTTATAAAAAAGTTGTGTTTTTGTGTGACAGTCCTAATGCCAGTATTGGATTTCCATGATGATGACATCATATGGGCTCAAGACTGAATCTCCACCGGTGTAGTAAGATAACAGATGGTGACCTGGAAGGCAATCTTAATGTTTCTACAGTCTAACTCATCATGTGTAGTTTCCATGTGTTGAGCCCATGTGATGTCACAGCATTTCAACCAATCAGAACCCTCCCCCATCTTACTAGAAGTGGGTGTGGCCTATACCAGAAACTGCCAACTTGCCTTTAATTCTACATTAAAGTATTCTTTGTCATACAATTAAAACATACAGTTGTAGGCCAATGCAATTGTTAATATTAATATTAACTAAAATACTGAGTTTCTCTGTTGGGTTCATACTTATATTTGTGCTGATGTTATACTTACATTTTTAGCAGATATTAATATGGCCACAGTGCCTCTTGTTCATGACAAAACACTCCCTTTAAATGGTTTTTCTAACATTTCTTCTTCTCATACGTATATTTAAAAGTTCAGCTGTTGACAAATTATACAAAATCACAACGTTTTCAATCATGAACTTAAATTTAATCACTTTAATATTGGTCTGGGTTGACATCTCTCATGGGTAAAGAATAGCTGTGTCCATGGGGAGCATATTTTGTGCGCTGACAGTGTATGTTTTCAATTCAAACCCAATAGATTTTGGCTTTTACATGCTAGGAGCACCACAAGGCACAATCCTAGGCCCCATATATTTACCAAAAAACACTCAGCATCTTTTATTTATTTTTTACTGTGCTCTCGGTGCTTCCAGTTAAAAACAGATACACTTTTGGACAACAACTACGCTCATCACTGTCACTTCTGTCTCCCCAGCCAATCAGAATCAAGACTTTCAAGAGAGAAGGAAAAAAGCTGATCGTGGCTGTTACTGACATCACAGTTATTTTACGAGGAGAAGTGCAGCCAATGCCAGGAGCCATTTTATCGCTTTTGATTTTACAAACTCGTCTAAAGTGAAGCTCAGAGACCCGATGTTCACAAGGAACGTAGCTGTTGGAGTTCAGGAGACAGTTTTGGCTTGACTCACGCACTTGTTACTAAAGTTAGTGTTTTCAAAGAGGTGCTCCTCTGCAGCACAATGAGCAGCAGAGGAGCTGAGAGTGAGTGACATCTGTTAAGCCTTAAAGCTGGAAGGCCAAAAATAAAGTTACTGGGTTGGGCCCCCTTTGCTGCATTCACAGAAATCAGCTGGAGGACAAATGGTGAGATTCCTACTCAGTGGGACGCCATGAAACACACATACAGCCACACACACATGAGGCCGTACACACCTCTGGTATAAGTGTGAGCACGGCGCACACAGATGCATGAATGCAGGCAGAAGGCCTCATTACATGGATGGATTAAACAGAAACATTTTCCTGGAGCAAACATCAAGGCATCGATTGTTATCTTTGACCAGAGAGGAGCTGACATGACCTCAAAGGGAGAAAAAACTGATCCTCAATCAGCTCTTAAGTCTCTTTACTCTCAGGATGTTTAATGGCAATCTTATCTTCAACTGTAGACGACATTGTTTCAGTCACTTCACATTTTCTCAGATTTGCATCGTTTTGAATTGTCAGCGGGGGAATTGCTAAGTCTGGAGCGCGCAGCATCTCTGTGCTCTGACAAAGACGGATTTGCTCTATTCTCCCCCCCTGTCGCGCTCCGCACAAAGCTCCGGCTTCGTGACTAATCGGCTGCTAAATCATCTGAGTTTCAGCGACGCTCGATGCGCTGCCTGCTCATCAGGCGCTCGTACCTGAGCGGCAGCAGAACAACAAAGCGGTTAGTTAAGTCACAGAATGGCTTTAAAAAAAAAGAAAAGATACTGAATCCTCGTGCGGATGAAGAGCATCAGATAAATCCCTGAAACTCACAGTCAGAACAAAAAAACTGGATGAGGACTCAAAGCAGAATCAAAGTCTGATTTCAATATACAGCACAATTCAGACATCCAGGTCGGCCAAGTTCAACCAATCACAGATGAATCTGAGTGAGGATCTCTCTCTGCAGCATCCTGAGCTGCACGCAAACAACTCTTCCTCTTCTAAATGCTCCTCTTTCTAAAAAGCTGGAAGCTCTCGTCACCACAAGGTTGCCAGTTCAAATCCGTGTATCTGCGGCGTCCAAGGAACTTTCTGCCCTCTGAAAACAACTCGCCTCAACAATTTTACATGTCACAGTCAATCTGGGTGTTCAGCCTGGAAAAAACAGTAGGATCAAGCTTTCTGTGGATCTGACAGACGCACAAGCTCTTACTGAGAAAACAACTTCTCGATTACTTCCAAAGAATGTCGAAAATAAATAAATAACTGCAGGGAAGTGAAATGGGATTATATTAGAGGCACAAGTGTGACCAATACCAAGTTGTTTACGGGGGTTGGAGGGAGCAGAGGAAGTTGTGCAGCTTAAATATTCGACTGTTTACAGACAGATGTGTGATTTTCTTCAGCCAGTTTTTGGTAAAACCATCCACAAACAATCATGTTACAGCCGATACAAGAAACTCAAGGGATGTATTAAACAGGAAATTGTTTGATGAAATCGAAGATGTCATTTTTGTTTTGTTGCTGGTGAATCCTACATGAGGAAAAGTACTTTACCAAATGAAAATGCAGATAAGCAGCAGAATAAAACAATATTCTGGGACTTTATAGGAAATTACAGACTCACAAGAAGAAATAATTACTATCAGCACTAGTAATATAAAATATGCACAGTATAAAATATGAATATTATGTATTTACAGAAAAAAATCAAAACAAATGGCTAATGTGTAAAGATGGAAAATTGAGGGAAAATGTGAAAAATGAAAATACACCCATATAGACCGCATGACTTTTCAATCAAGCTGCTCTTTGTGATCAGACCTTGGATTAAAATACCAAAATTATAATTAATACACTGAAAATGTGGACGTGCATCTTTCTCCTTGAAGGCTTGAGGATGCAAAGAAACTAACTTTGAATTCAGGTCCTTATAACAACATTTTTTGCACAGTAAATAAACCAAAGTTGATGAGTGTTGTGCTAAATCAATCTTTTATGTGTCCTGTCATTTTATTCTCATCATAGTCTTGAGTCTTGAATGATATAAAATTGTAAATGGATGTTGTTGTGTTGTGAAGAGAAAGGCTGAATGACCTGTGTCACTGTGATTCAATGTAAGCCACTGGGTGAAGGTAAAAAAAAAAAAAATCTCATAAATTACAAAATACACACACACATGTAAAGGATTTCCATCATGCTAACAGACTAAATCCCCTCAAACAGCCCTCCCTCCATGATCTAAATGCTCCCCTCTTTACAATCACTTCATCTTCCCGTCCCTCTGCTCTCCTGCAGGACGCTTTGATGCATGTGCACCTCCTCATTTCACAGAGAAATCCCCTGTAGTCCTGCATTAGGTTGGGGTGCCACGTTTGCAAAAAAAAAAGAAGAAATCTGAATTATAAATAAAAGGTAATGATGCTATTATCATGCTCTCTTACTATCCTGAGCGCCGCTCCTCACCTTTCTATTTGAATAATGATTTATAATCATATTAGTTCTCTCCGGAGCCCTGCTCTGGAAAAGTAAAAAGCTATTATCCAGTTGTCAGTTTCCAGGAGACGCCGAGGGAGATGGAGCGGTGATGCTGACACACGCATGCACTGTAGCCATGTACGAGTGCACACACACACACACACATGCAGGAGACACATAAACACTGAAGCCTTTTTTTGTAAGGCTGAAAAAAAGGAGAAATTGTTGTGTTTGTTTAACCCTGCTGGGAGTGCCAGGTGGACGGGGTTTACTGCAGGAGAATCACCTTTCAATCATAGAGGACACAACAACATACACTAACGGTTTTAAATGTGTGTTTCCAGTCATCTCAATACACACAACTCCACACTACACACTTTCCACAACATAAAAAGCTTGGATGTACAATAAAAAAACAACAACAGAGGAACCACAGACAGACACACAGACGTCTCTGCATCATCCCCTGATAGATGCTGAGACCTACAGTCTATAGACAGATAGTGTGCAGGAGAGAAAATAAGATATCATGCATCACTGATCAATACTGTCAGCTGCCCGGCCTAATCCCCGAAAATACATTTAGACAGAACGTGATGGCTGGGTTATATGTTATCTGGGAAATAGGAATGTGTTTACGTTGAGCATTAAAAACTAAATTTGGCTGCAGTGTCAAGAAGACAGTTTGTCATTAACCCTGTTTTTAGGTGTTTAGATTGATCTGTCAGATAGTTTGTTTTTTTTAAAGAAGAAGAAGCAGCAGTTTGGTTTGAGAGACTTTCACCTGCAGACGTGGTGAGTTCATGGAGGCAGGAATAATGTAGAGATGGACCAAAACACACTGACCATTGTTGGCTGAAGCTTCATGATGGTTTGGTCCAGATGGAGGCTACAGACATGCAAAGCTCCTGGAAGCTGTTGAGATTCATAGTGTCATTTAATTACATTTAATACCAATAAGAAGTGGGCGTGGCTTGGAGGGAATCGAGCTGCATTTAACTATTTTTGTTTATACTGAGCGGACATGGTACATGTTACTAAATAAGGTCAGCGGTGTGTTGAAGCCAAGAATGTAATAATAGTCGATAACGTAATAAATTTGCCCTTTTTGAAATGTAGTAAACCAATAACGTAATAATTGTTCAATAACGTAATAAAAGTCCTGAACCAATAACGTAATAACTTTTGGCTAGTAGCATAATAATTTAGGACATTTTACGTTTTAATTTTACGTTTTAATTTTGGCTAATAACGTGATAATTTATTAAGTTATTGTGATATGTAATAACTGAGCCAATAACGTAATAACTTTTGACTAATAACGTAATAATTTATGACCTTATTGGCTGCTTATTACGTTATTGGCCTGGTAAAAGAAAAAAAAAATGCAAATGTAATAACTGAGCCAGTAACGTCATAAAATATTACCTTATTAACCAAAAGAAATTACGATATCGGTTCAGGGCTTTTATTATGTTATCGTCTGTTGTTACATTATTGGCTTCAACGGGGTGGTACAGGGATACAGGGCAGGGAATAAAGGTGCATATATAGGAGGCGGGTACATTAATGTACCAAATGGGACATAAAAAAACGTAACACAAAAACAAAACAAAGAAAAAATATTTTACATATTGTCTTTAATTCATTTTTTCATTGTAGCGGGACTTCTCCATGACATTTATTTTGATATTTTATTTTATTTTTGAATATTTATTTATCTGATCTAAGTGCTGAGCCTGAAGTGTAAAAAAAGGGCTCAGCATCTTGTTACATTAACAACCAGTTGTTACATTTTGGATTTTATTACATTTTTTTTAATAACAATTCGGGTCATTGTTACATATCAGGCTCTAACAAGGCCTCTGTAAACACTGTGATGTGTGACACCTTCCCAGAGAAAAATAAATCCTCTCAGCTCTGAGGGAGTGTTTACAGGCTGAAACAGAAAGGAGACACGTGGAGTCGTGGAGTCGGATCATCCCGTCCTGAAGTTGATAACGTTGCTAAATAGGTAACGTCCATAAAACCGTCAGAG
>OOFC01004627.1:6112-17300 GCA_900323345.1 Pseudochromis fuscus | reverse complement strand
CATTCAGCCATTTGTTCAACTGACATGATCAAAGAGAAATAAGATTATATTAATTATTGTTCTCAAATTAAATATAAAGTAAGAAAATCTGCCACCGTTTTGCATTTATAAAAGTCATTATCGTATTTTCCGTACGATAAGCACCTTATATATGAAAACAGTATTAAAATAGGCCATTCATTGAAGGTGCACCTTATAATCCGATGTACCTTATAGTGCGGAAAATACGGTAATTTCATTGAAATGTGTCAAATATGGTTTATAATATGCATGATTAATATTTATCTTCAGTAATCAGACCCTGCAGTGGTGGAGCAGCCAGGCCTTGATCTCTGCTGCAGTGTCGTCCTGACTGTGTGTCTGCAACTGGGAAGGCATTGATTCGGCGTTCTCTGGTAAATACCAGGTCGCTACACCTGCACTCCATCAGGCAGGGGTCAATCACAGCCCAATGGGGAAATGATGATAGGACAGAGTCCATCTGTGTGTGTGTGTATGAGTGTGGTTGTGTGTTGAAGTATCAAGTATGCTATCAGTGTCCTCAACTCATTGATTGGTCCCCAGTGTCAAGATGCTGTCATTGATTCTTTGCCAGGTCACAGTGGAAACTCTTGGCTCAGCAGGGGCTCTTAGGTTACACATTGGTGCATGTATCCACACTCATATACACACACGGATGCACAGATGCACTTAGTTTGACTTGGATATGATGGAGAGGAGGACAACGTACAAACCAGATGGTACAACGTCAGTAAATAGTTCACCTAACACAGGACTGAGGAGCTTGTGTGATGCCCACTGACCAGCAGACAACAATGGATTTGGTAGTTATTGTGAAATCACCTTTCCTGGATTTGGCACAGGGCATCATGTGCAGTGAAGAGAGTGTGATGGAGTCACAGTGTGGCTGCAGGTAGAGGTCGTGTGTTTTTTAAAACCTCTGTAAACGGCCGACTCAAGCTGAACATCAGGTATTTCATCAAAGTTGTTGGTATTAAAATTCTCAAGCCACATATCAACTTTTTACTCGTGGATTTAGAGGTGTAGTTGTGTTTTTGAAGATAAGTTTTGACATAAACAAGCAGTTTATGGGAATGTTAGAAAATAAAGTGCTCATAAAATATGGTATCCATCACTGTCCCCCATCATGGCTGACATTTTCAATATTTCAACCAACCAGAAAAAGTTTTTTTCTTCTGCCAAAAAAACCTAAATCATCAAATGTGCCTGAACTAGTTCTCATGGAGTCTCAGTATTCAAGCTATCTACCTATGCATGTATTTACTTCCCCTTTTCTTTGTTTTGAGTTGGGCTGACTGAAGGGATCTGGAGACAGAGCTTTTAGTTGGTCACCAGTAGGCTGAAGAGAGAGACAGTTTGGACGTGGTCCGCAGAGGGAAATCCTGAATCCCTAGGGAGGCACTGGCAGCACACAAGTACTGTGACAGATTTCTGAATTGTGATGTGTAGCAGATCCCTGGGGAACTGTGGCAATAAGCGGTACGATGCCAGATATGTAGCCCTGTAGGTTGGAGTCTGATTTTGAGGTAGTCACTGGTCTGGGTCATTAGTTGGTGGTCGAGCTCCTGGATCGACCCCATGCCGATGGCCCCTCCCACCTGGGATACCTGGGAGGAGATGCTGGAAGAACAAATTCCCAGTTAACGTCCACCCCTCCAGTCTCCTCCACTCCTCTTGTAGTCCTTGCTTTTCCTGGTATCATCCTGATCTGCTTGATCTTACTTCTCCTTGACCTCTTCGCTCCTTTTTTAGTGCCAGTGATTCTTCATTGTCTCCTCACATGAAGCCTTTGCAGGACTGATAAATCCTTCGCAACCCGTGGCTAAAAAAGAAATCGCACCATTGTGGGAAATGCTCTTGTTTTCTATTGTATCTCTGATAACTGTGTCCTAGTGTGTAAAGACATCCTCTCCATGTGCACCACAGGCCGAGCACTAGTCAGTGAGTATTTGTGCACAACAAGGTCTTACGCAGCCAGGACATTCACCATGACTTTTATTGCCTCTTCTTAGCCAAAACGTATCCCCTCTCCAGAGCTTAAAGGGGAAGAGATTAGTTCTCCAGTTAGCTGTCACAGTCAGTAATGGCCTTGTCATACTCGCACGCTGCCAGTCAAACATGGATAACACATGTTGTCACGCCCAAGGCCACATTAGACTTACAGTGTGGTGTGAAGGGGACATTTTGTTACCATCTGGCTGGCTGAGCCACTATTGGCCAACTACTACCAGTCATTGCCTTTAAACTGACAGTTTGAGTATTTGAAAAGAGATAAGAGGGCCACCATGGTCATATAGCCTAGACCCATGGGGTCTTTGATCAAAAAACAGGTAGCCTGACAGACTGCCTATGACAGACATAGGGAAGAAAGGGTCCTCCCAGCTAGCCTAGCTGCTTTTTTAATTGGTTGTCATGAATATTTAATGAGCAAAGAGGAATTAAAGCGTGTTTTATAACTGCTGTAAGAAAACTCAGTGGTGCGTATGTCTGTACCACCGCACTGTACAGGATGCAGGCTCACATGTGTGAAGTATGTATTATCTGCACATGCCAGCTGTTGTGCGTATTATCAGATTACTGCCGTCCACAGTATTAGAGGTGGTGCAGTAATGGCAGCGGCTGTGTGCAGGTGGCCGCGGCTGTCCTCTGCTACCACGGAGGAGGAAGCTGCTCTCCGCTCTCAGAAGGAATAAATCTTTTATTTGGTTTGTTGTATTTTTAACCGAGGGCTCCTGGTCACGCAACAAAGCCCCGCTCTCCACCCCCTCTGCTCCCATCCTCTCAGCACCAACACACACATTACCTGACACTGTCATTCAAGTGGAGACATGATCACACTCCTACTGGCAATCTGCCTTTTTCCCTACAGAAACAAAATGATCGTGTTGCTCTTCATACCTGTGCACAAAAATCTGTGCTGCAGTTTATCATGTACAACAAGTACAGTTAACATGTCTTGATACAGTCTTTGTTTTCTTTATTTTAATTGGTGATATTATTATATTTGTCAATCCTGAACTGCAACATTTTGGAGTTTTCCTGAGCAGTCCTGAGCACCTGTATTCCTCTGACAATACGATGTACTTGGATTTAGTAGGCCAGACAGCCACACCCTAACATAACCCCAAAAAGCTCATCCCATTAGCTCATTCTTACCTCACCTCCCCTCTTTGTTACCAAGGGACGATGAGTAAGATGCTGTTAGGCACACAGACAGGCAAACACAGACAGAGTCCTGTTTTACCTCCAGAGTGCTACGCATCACTCCAGTGTGTGTGTGTGTGTGTGTGTGTGTGTGTGTGAAGTGAAAATAGTGACTCAGATGAGGTGATTGTGCTGTTTTACCACATGGACAGCGCAGAGATGTGATGAGAGCAGCGGAGGAAGATGGAAGATTAGTCAGGCTGTTGACAGAGATGCTCTCACTCACAACCCCATCAAGCGTCGACCCTCACCGTGACCCTGGACATGCGATAGGGGGGATGTTTGCGTGTGTGTGTGTGTGTGTTTATGGACGGTGGAGGACATCAGTGCGACTGGATGCAGGTGCCTCTGACCTCAGCAAGAGAGCTGGAGGGTAAAAGCAGGATGATACTGCACAGTGATAATTAATGCATAGCTGTCATGTTAACATTTAGACAAAGGGCCTCTAGCCCAACGTGCTCATAGGATTCAGCCTCTAATCTGGCAGTTATCTTCATTATTGGATAAAACAGATAATCACATGTATGTACTGTATTTTCTGGACTATAAGCCGCTACTTTTTTCCAACGCTTTGAACTTAAACACCGGTGTGGCTCATGTGCCGGCAGCACGAAGCTCGTTAGCTTTTTACAAGCTAGCAAGCTCCGCGCCGCCGATACATTTAGCGTCGTCACATCAGACCCGGTCAGAGTGGACCACATGAAACTGTTTGAATAAATTCAATAGTAACTTATAGACAGGTGTGCTAAATAGTCCGGGAAATACGGTAACTACATTTTTTATTTTGCGGTATTTCCTGTTTTAGTCATGGGCTGTGGACAAAGTAACTGGTTCTCAAAAATGAGGCCAAACCACAAGTGCAAAAAAGTGTATTACTGACGGTGTCCACTGGAGAGAAAGACCAAAAACTGAGCTAAAAGATGAGTTAACACTAAACAGGTCTCCAAATAAATGGTATTGTCATGGGGTGTATTTGCTGATTCTCCAAAGAGATGATAATATTAATAATAATAGTGCAGAATTTAAAAAAACAAAAAAACTCTCCCAGACATAATATTAAGCACGTTTCACTTTATTTTCATCCCACAACTACATCAAATTCTTTCTGTAAAAAAACCTGAAAACTGTGAAAGTGGTTCGGCGGTGGCTGCAGCAGTGTAATTTAGCCATATTGACTTTAAATTAATTTGAAATGAGCTACAAGATGGCTGGGATTTTAGTTATGCCTCCCTCCCCCCTCCCCGCCGCTTATTTTTGCCTCTTCTGTCCTTCTACTTCCTCAGCCTCTCTTTCCTGTGTGATAACAATCAGCAAATATGAAAAGTAAATTCTGGAGGAAATGTTGGCAAATGGGTTTTGGGTAGATTGTGCATGAATATTTAATTTAGTCATAAAGTAGGAGTTTAGTACATTAATGGTTTTTCCACTGCTGTCACTCCATTTGACTCCTTCCTCCTCCTCCTCCTCCTCCTCCTCCCGTCCAGATTAAGATGGTGTCACATTCTGCTATCTGGCCTGCTGATTGGTTCTGCTAATGACCATATTTATACTGATTAAAATGGTATAGATTTTTTTCAGCGGGGTGTCAGTTGTCAGACTCGTATTATATGACTATTTATAAAATAAAAATATATTTCTAGTAATATTCTGGAGGGACTAATAGAAACTAATAACAGGGGAATGGGATAAAGACATTTACAGAGAAACTGTGTGGTTTATCTTTTAGTCAGAATATCAATTTTCCATTGGTTTGAAGTCTTAGCAAAATTGCATCTTTCCACTTATGGAGGTAAAGATCGAACCTTATCAAGACCTGCGCTCATAAAACATCCAAGAATAGCAGCACTGATCGAGGTTTTTCTTCTCGAGTTACATGCCTAGAAAAATAAAAGTTAATTATGTTCTCGTATAACTCTGTCGCTATTTTAAGTCAATTTGCGACTCCATCCCCTTTGGTCTATTTCTGTGTTGTTTACTGTGCTGCTGGCCGCAGAGCCCCAGAGTCCACAATGGCTGGCTGGACTACAGTGACAGCTGGAGTGGCCGTCACCTCTGGCTCCCCACTGCTTTCTTGTTTTCTGACCTAATAACACTTTAACTGGCAGGTCCGGTCTGGATTCACCTGTGGTAAACATCTGGGGACTTGAGGCAGACAGGTTTTTACAAATAATGATTTTTACCCTCCTGGATTTCTATCCAAAGTGTGGCATACTGCATCCGGTCGGCCCAATTAGTATCTGTTAAGCTGTCAGCCATAAAAAGTGTAATTTTCGCAGCATTGAAATGCCAAAAGATTCAGATATTGATTTGTTTTCTTTTCCCCGTGTAATGAATCTCCTCCCACCTTGTAGTAAATACACAAGGTAAAGAAGGATGTAATCAGTCAATCATTACACACACATTCTGCGTGTTTGTTTAATTCTGTTGCAGTGTGTGTGTGTTTGTCGTTATGGGAGCGACAGGGCATCGAAGCTGGGCTGACTTCAACCCGGGCGCCATCCCTCAGCCTCTTGGCTACGTTTGATGAAGATTAATTCAATCCTATTTTCTGCCCTGAAATGCTTTTGCTAATGTAATTCTATCTGTGTCAGATTCCCCTCTTCTTCTCCCTGCGTGCGTGTGTGTGTGTGTGTGTGTGTGTGTGTGTGTCTCCGATATAAGGAACACTAAGCACCTTATCCATGTTGAGGACTAACAAAAGCAGCAGAAAGAAAGCAGTGGTAGACTGTTGTAATTCTCTGCCACAGATTCATTATCTCTGTATAAGTGCTGGCAGGATGAACCACGCTCACACTTTTCATTGTGTGTGTGTGTGTGTGTGTGTGTAACCCTGACTTGCGATGACTTGGAGAATAGATTTTAAAATGTCATCAGGTCATAACAGTCCTTGCTGTTTGCACATATGTGTATTTTCACCTGTAGTTTGACCCATAATGTTAAATCAGAGATAATTTTCTGGACTCATACTTTCACTTGCAGAAATCTATAGAGCCAGTAGAGGGTGCTACACAATGGAAGTAGTAATTTAATCAACCTGTCCTAATACAAAGAGAGATTAGCATTTGTTTTCATTGTTTACTGTTATTTGATTGTAGTATAAATAGCATACAACAATATAAAAGACAACATGGGAGACCAAATCAAATAATTCAAATGTACTGTACTGTAACTATACTGTGGTTTGATAAAAGTTAAAGTATAAACTCCTACTTAAAAAAGCAGATTTAAAGATATCTATTGGAAATTGTAAGTTAGTTACTGTTGTACACACCAGGAGGATTTTGCAAAAGATTTTTCAATGTTTCTGCTGTAAACAAACACACACTGTATTGTACTTTAAAAGGTGATGGTGTGATGGTGGTTTAGATGCTGTGCAGCAGCAGTGGGAAGAATTAAACGTTTCTCTGTTACTGATTCCTGCTACGGCTGCATCTCTGTGTGACTGTGGAGAGTCATTGGTCTCTGCGGGTGGTAGTAACAGCAGTGTGTGTGTGTGTGTGTGTGTAGCGGTGGTGGAGTGTATGATCTCAGCTTGTCTCATGTTGTCACAGTGACCTCTGCTGCATACATGGTCGCCCGTTCCCACATCTATACCTGCACACAGTAGTACGGACATGCAGTACACTCATACACCTCACAGCCTATGGAGGTGACATGTATAAATATATACTGTGTCCTATATGGGGGTTTACACACACGCACTACTACAGCTCAGCCTCTTTCTCGCCACACTGCTAAATCTAAAAACCTCTCCTCAGTCCAAACACAATCACAACATCCTCTCTCCATCTCTACTCCCACATCCTTCTCATCAGCTTCCTGTGTCGCATTGTGTCCTGTGGTAATTGTTTCTTTACTTCACCTTCAAGTGTGGCCTTTTGGAGCAGCTGGAAACACTTTTGATTTAGGTTTTGTACTGAGCAGCTCTTTTTGTCTCCTGCAATTATTTTTAACCATCTCCTTAGCTAGGAGACCTCATATCTTTGATTTCATCTAAAAATGATCGCCAAGTACTTTTCTTCTCACTACAGTGTTGGTAAACATCTACTTAATATTCATCCACCCCCCGCCACTTTGTGGATCCCTTTTCATTCATATTGTATATTATAAGTCACTGTGAATAGGAGCATCTGCTAAATACTAAAATAAGTGTTTAGTAGCCTATCAGAGACTTCCACTTCAGGCAGAGCTGTGTTTGAGGAGGGAAGGACTCCAAGTATGTTGAGAGTCTCTTTGCTTATCCCTCTCAGCAACTGGTTAGTATGATGCTTGAATATTAATGATGTCTGGTCCTAAAAGCTCGCTTTGACTGTGACCTAGCCATACTGTGTCTCTCTCTCCCACACACACACACACACACACACACACACACACACACACAGTACATACACACAGACCCTTCATCCTTCCCTAGGATGTGTAGATCTGCTTTCCTGAGGGACTGGTAGATGAGGAGGGCTGAGGTGTTGATTACTGCAGTGCTCGACAGTCAAGTGTGTGTGTGTGTGTGTGTGTGTGTGTGTGGTAGCAGGTTAAAGAGAGGGGTAGCCAGCTAGCACCTCCTCTAGACTCCTTTTTAGCTGCTGGAGACATCAAGTGTAAAATTGCACACTCTTTCAAACACACTACATCAAAACCCACAAGGTCACACTTACAGATGCACAAATTCACACACAGAGTGTTGGGGAAACTACTCTTATAGACTCCCCTCATTGGATGTTGAACTGCATCAACACTGATCTGACAGTGGTCGAGTTTTGTTCAGCTGTTACTTGGAGAAGATCGACAAAAAAAAATGTGCACACGAATCTGTGTCAGTGCAGAATTACACACAGTCGCTGTTTAAATGACATAAAAATAAACTTTAATAAATATTTTGTTCATAACTCACCATCAAGCTATTTCAAAAGATAAACTACTAGTACTACTGATCGATTTGGCAAATGTGAGGTGGATCAATAGACTCTCTGCAGGACTAATATATGAGAATTGGAGATGTGATTGATGATTATTTTGGGACATTTATCTGACTTTCTTTCTTCTCTCTGTTTCTTGCAGCAACAAAGGCGTCTCGATCTGTTAACCATCACCAACTCTGGTAAGTCTGACTTCATGTGCTGGCTCACAATCCATCTGCCGGAGGATCAGTATCAGTATATATTTTCTTCCTGTTTTATAATTTGGTTTGAGAACACGCCAATAATCCAGCAAGAGCGTTTTCCTGTTCCCCACCTCGAAATGTTAAAAGGGAGAACATGCTGTTTTCTGGATGCTGCTTACAGGAGCGTTCAGCACAGTGGGGAGAGCTCAGATAAAACTGGGCTGGTGCTGTCAAAAACCCTGCAGCAGAACCACTGCTGATTTGATGGCTCCTGGTCAGTTACTTGAGCGTTTGTTATGGGATGCTGTTTTTTGGACGTGATGTATTAAATGTCAACCAACTATAGTCGCTGAATCACTGAAGCTTTTCTAATGAGATGATATGGAGGAAGATTCATTTGTGGCCAAAAACAGTCATAAAGACGGGCGTGTGTGTGTGTGTGTGTGTGTGCTGGTCTTATACAACATATGGAAGAGTTTTTAAGGACTGTTAAGTTTTATATTGTTCTCTTGTTATGAGTCATCTTCTAAGCAACACCTGATCACAAGCTATGTTATTCAGAGACACCTACACAACTGTATGTATTGTTAGTGTGTGTGTGTGTTTATATTTGTTTGCATGTACATAAAAGGTGATAAATGGGCTATAAAGTCTGCCACGTCAACACATTTCACTTTTTACTTTGTGTGTGCGTGTGTGTGTGTGTGTGTGTGTGTGTAAGATGCTTACACATCCAAATAGTATGAAGCCCTTGCATGTTTAATTCAGTGCAACTTTATTTATCACCATGAAGCAATTTATAGAGCAGCAGCTTAATATTCATACACACAACAACAACAGGGATAATACAATAATACAATAATTAAAAGAGACCATAAAAAGGAAAAAGAAGAGCTGGTGTACACATCACCACATGATGTACAGATGTGTATAGACTGGACGCGACTAGCTAACGTAGCTAACGTAGCTAACGTGACATCACTTGTTGGTTTGTGGACTGGTGTGTTGAAGCCAGGAGTTTGGTTTTTCATGTTGAGTGTTTGGAGCCAGATGTGACCATATATGGAAATGAAGGAGTGAGGAGTGAGGAGGCGGGTCTGATCTTTAAACCTGAAGACACTGCCCAATATGGAGGAGATCAGGCTGGTCAATCAAACAAATCACACCACTAACTAGCCATGTTTTTGAAGCCTAGTATCTACTTAGTTGTGTTATTTATTTATTTATTTATTTATTTATTTTAGATGGCTGACCAGATCACTGATGCAGAGAGTTAACTTTAACTAATTACATCAGAATAACTTGTGGAGAAACTGTAATGACTGTATTTCATGATTGAAAATTAACATTTTTGAATAGAAGTCAATTGGAGTCATTTTTTTTAACCAACACCTGGTGGTCATTGATAGTATTGCACTTTTGTTACACTTCCCATTGTTCTCACTTTTGAGACCCAGTTATTTCGTCCATTTCTATATACAGTCTATGTAACTAAGTCTAAAATTATTTCAACTCAAAGGCTTTGTGCTCACACACACAAACACACACACACACACACACACACACCTTTTTATAACTTAAGTTCATGTGTAGTAGTTTCCCTTAGTTGCAGATTTTAATTTCTGCAGATTTCAGTCCAGGACATGAAATAATCTCTATGAGCATATTTTGTTTGTGTGCTGTTTATAAATGGACCTCTTCTCATTTTCAGTCAACAAACTCACAGAGGTAAAATGTGTGTACATTTTTGAATTGTGGCCAACGCGCAGCTCAAACTCGTAACGTATAGTCTGCCACACATATGGCGCTCCGAGTTTGACTGGATGTGGAAACATGTCACAAAGTAGTTGCACTGTTAGAAATCATTGCCAGTTTCTTGGAGAGGCAGCTGTGTGGAGAGCAAGGAGAAACTCTGAAAAACGGGCGAGGAGAAACAGATGGTGACGGCAAGGAGGATACAGAGACCCATATGTCTAAAGTATCTGGATGATCTAATATGCTTTGATTAGAATAATGCATATGTGAGGCTCGTGGAGACCCGGTTAATTTAGCAGGTTTACGTTGCAGCTGTTCCTCAGGCCCTGGGCAGAGGGACGACTCGGCCTCTGGTCTTCACTGTGTGACAGAGGGCGACCAGAGAGAGAGAGGAAGGGCGAGGATGAGGGGCGAGAGGGTGAGATTTTCAAGCAATGACCAACGGCTGTGGTATAATTTTATCTGTAAACATCAACTGTTTGCAGCTACTCTGACAGAGAGATGAAATATATTATGAAAACAGATTTGATGACTGCAGCGGTCAACACGTCTCAAAAGGGTACTTACAGTTTTATGTACATTGTTTAAATGTGGTTTTTACCTTTGTACAAAAAAGATAAATATGTATGATGTCATCTGTTATTACTCCTTTGGGAAAAATAAAAGCACCTCTTACGTCTCTTCTGCACTTTTCAGCAGATTTATACCCAGGAATTAGTCAGAGCCCTGATACAGTATTTAGTTGTGTTGACATGTTTTTATTGTAATTGTTTACAACAACAAAACTTCATTTGGTAACTCTCAACAGTAGGAAACAGGCAAAAGGTAAAGAAGCACAGTATATATATTTATTCAGGGAGTCATATCTAGTCAATTAAATAGGACTCACTAGGTGTGAGGTGCACAGAATAGGAGTCTGGTTTTTAAGGTCCGGTTTTAAACAGAGGTCAGTGTCTTGTTGAAAAGTGATCCTCAGTTCAATCATGTCGTCAATTCGAGATCTGATTATCATCCTCGTAGCATCTCTATCTCTTCACCACCACCACCACCTCTGGATGAAACTAGGGCAGGGGCAGGACACACACAAACACACACTCATGTACACAC
>OOFC01004615.1:3004-14486 GCA_900323345.1 Pseudochromis fuscus | reverse complement strand
CGGTTGCCTTTCTGAGCCTAGGTGGGGCTACAGAGCCCAAATTTGGTGAGTTTTTGAGCATGTTTAGGGGGTCAAATTAAGGTTTAAAGTGACGCAATAAGAAGAAAAAAGAAAGAAAGAAAGAAACGCTACAATTACAATAGGGCCCTTGCCTCTGGTTAGGGCTCGGGGAGTAAAAGAAATGCTACAATTACAATAGGGCCCTTGCCCCTGGTTAGGGCTCGGGCCCTAATAAACAGAGCGATTACAATAGGGTCCTCGCACCAATCAGTGCTCGGGCCCTCATAATAATAATAAATGGAGTGATTACAATTGGGTCCTCACCCAGGCTTTTTTTTTGCAGGCACATTTTGCTTCATTTAGTCCCAGCTTTAATGAAACATGGTCATTTTTAAAGCTGCATCCTACAGCTAATTAATAATTTCGTCATGCTTCATGTTTGATGATGATAAGAGCATTCTATTCTACTCTTCTATTCTACTGTACAGAGTGGGATAATTCATTAGGTCATATCTAATTTGGTAGCATAGCTACAATCTTATGTAACTAGGGTTCAACATATTGTTAGCTGATTCAAAGTAAAAAAATATCCGAGAAGACTGCTTTAGAGATGTCTTTGTTAATCACTGACAGCAAAGGTAACAACATACATGCTTCTTTAGACACCATACTGATTTCTAGTTTTTCTTTTGTAATACAAAATACTGAAATGTTAATCTGTGAAAATAATTAACACTAACACAGAAGAGAACAGTCAAAAGGTAAGAAAGTGATAATGAAATGCTATTTCTACCTATTGAAAAACTGGTTGCAAAAACTGCTTTTAAAGTGCAGATAAAAATTAAAGCCTCTAAAAAAAACATATACAATGCAGTATATCCTCAGTCAGCATACAGCATGCTCTGCTACAGCAGCTTAGAGTAAATCTAACAATGTGTTGTTCTGTGCTTTAAAGTTTTGCACCAAGTTGATACCATGCTTAGAGCCCTCACATATCTGAGGGAAACTGCCTGAGTGTGATTCTAATAGCAGAGAATCACCATAATAGCTCAAAGCTAGAGGTTTATGCAGGTTTGTTCAACTGTCATCTTGAAAAATGCTATCTTGTCATCAACTCTCTGCACTCACTGCAAGTTTTTATTCACTATTAGTGAACTCAAAGAATTTTTTTAGTGATTTTACTGTTGGTCCCAACAAACAAAAGCCATGAACCACCAGCACGGGACGTCAGTAAAGTGTCTGGAGGAGCTGCAGACAAAGGGATGCCCACAACCACGACTGACAGTTGCTTTGGAAAGCCAATGGTTTACAGCTTCAGCAAAAGGCCAGAAAGTCAAAACTACCAGTTAATCAATGACTGGCTTTCACCAAGCCAGGAGCCGTCAGACACAGATGCACATACCAGAGGGAGATATAGAGCAGGGAGGAGGGTTGTGGAAGTCTAACCTTGCATTCCTAGCATGTGGGAAGAACTGTCTGTACAAATAAAAAGGTTGGGAGAAATGACTCAGAGGGAATGATCACATGTTGGGCAGCAAATTCAATCAGAAAGTGGCTCACATGCAAAGATGTAGCAAGTAGGCTGTGTACAAGTCAGAGCATTTTAAAAACTGTAAATATAAATGCACTTATGGTATAAATCATTCCATATTTTTTGACAGTGAGGCACCATATAACATTTACTCATCGACGGGTCTCAAAGGTGAAGGCAATGCGCAACTGCAAACATCGATTTTTTTATATAGCCTTTGCATTTACCCTGTCAAAGTTGAGATGAGCTCCTATTAACAATCTCGTAAGGTGTCGGATGTTCTGCAACTAAAAGAGAAAACTTTAAACCTTAAATGGGCAAACACACCTGAGGAAATTGAAATTGTAAAATTATTCAATTGCCTTTTTCTCATATATCTAGGCAAAAAAATGACACATTTGACTTATTTTAAATGTACACTCAAGGGAATTTTTCGACCCAGTAAGGTGGGACAGGGGTACCACAATCAATCTAAAATCAACCCCAGTCTTCAATCTACCTCCACTGCAGTGCAATCAAATTGTAAAAATGTGAAACACATTGGTGCAATAATGTTTTTTGTGTGCTCTAATAGACTTTGCAATATCCAGACCTAAATATTCTTCACAGAGTTACATAAATATTTATTTATTTTCTAGTTTTTACAGTGGTATGCTGTTATGGTACAGTTATTGTATATTTTCTATCTTTAACATTTTCTTTTACAGTTTTACACAGGCTGAGTCATGTCACCTGAACTCTCCGGCCCTTTAACAGCACTTAGCCATTATCAGAGCCCACTGTTCACAGCACTCACATCCCATAGAGCAGATGCTGCATCCAGCCATCAGCTGCTGTCTCTACTCATTACAATAGGGTAATGGAGGCTGGTTACAGCATGTCCGAACAGATGTTCTCTGCTTTTCCCACCCTCCTTCTCCCCTCCCTCTCCTCTATTATGTCTGAACAGCTACAGCCCATCCCCTGCTGTTAAACATGCTCCCAGAGGCAGATGGCCTCAGGCGTCAGGACAGCCAATCAATATCAAACCACCAAACTATGTGATCCACACGTGGTTATTTTCTTAGTATTGATGACAGCAGTCTTTTCATTTCCAACACTATTTTGCTGCTAAATGCATCTGTGCACGCTAACTTTCACTGACTCTTCCTTTAAACTGCTTGCAAGCATAAACTGTGTCCTGACCATAGACTGTGTATAGAAAAGAACAAAGCAAGTGGGTCTCAAAAATGAGGCCAAAGCAGAAGTGCAATACTCCCAACGGTCACTGGAGGCTGGCTCTAAAAAAACTCTGGCTCCTACTGACTTCAATTCAGAAATGGTCATTGTCAATCATGAAATACTCAGTCAATATATTTTCCACAAGTCATTCTTTTACATTAGCTAAAGTAAACTCTTCTTATCAGTGATCTGGTGGAACACCTGAGGAACGACACAGTGTACATGCCACAAACAACATATTAGGAGTGTTTATGGCATAGAAACACAATAGTTTTATACTTACAAATAAAATGCTGTACTGTTTTTGCAATTCATGTGTAATTCCTTACTGTGCTCGCCAAAACAAAACTCAATAAAGATTGAGAGATTTGGTTTAAACCAACTGCACTACATTAAGCATAAACAAGTTCATTTGTGCAGCACTGTGCAGGTAGAAAGTTTAAATTCTGAAAAAGATGATGATGATTTACATGCAGTGTATGTATTGACAGATGCATGAGTTTAAGAATCAGAATTGTATCAGAAGAAGAAGAAAAAGTTGTGTACGAATTACCTTCATGATCTTTGTTCCAGAAGACAGAAAACCTCATTTAATATCTCAAGGACATGTGGAACTACAAATAGCTAACAATCCAGCCTTGAAACAGAGGTTCTCTCAACAGTAAGTCATGTGGATCACTTCATATTGTCAGATAAGGACTGTTATTTTTTGAAAAACAAACAAAAGTGTTCAGATATCAGCTAAAAATATGGTGTAATGTTTAGAAAACTCAAGGAAAAAGAAAATGTGATGTCTGTTGTTACTGATACATCACATAACCTTGTGATTTCCTCCACGGGTGCCGTTCGTGATCATATAAAGAATTTTGAAACATCACAGATGGTGAGCGATGTGTGAAAGTTCTGCAGTGTAAGCAAAACACTAGTCTACTTGTAATATTTATCCACTGTCTCATTTGGACACATTTCCTTGACCTCAGTGCAGTCGAAGGATGTATGGTCACAGACTGTGTCAACAACACCACCACACACACACACACACACACACACACACACACACAGACAAAAGCATGAGAACTCCAGCTGCTTCCAACCTCCTTTCTCTCCTAATGTCCCTCACACATGTCTGACCTCACCCACTGGGAGTCCATACCACTCTCAGCAGCCCAATGAGTATTTGCAGAGGGGGCTTCTCTGTGACTCCTCACATCCTTTCTTTACAAAGGGGTCAATGCAATGTGTCAAAAATGACAGATGTATGGAGCAGTGGAGGTGGGACAGAGAATGGCCACACTTCTAGAGCTCCAGTAAGAAGGTTTAAACAAATGTGATCAGAACCCATGAACCCAGAGGCCCCCACATAAGCAAAATGCATGTATGGATGGTCTCTATTCTATTCTAGTTCCAAGCCCTGGTTTAGGTCACATTGGCAACCAGGAATAGCCGTGTAACAGTAGACAGACACAGTAAGGTCTGGTCATGTGGGGCTGGATGGGGTGGGGGAGATCTGCAGATCTGGTAGGCTTTTATATGTATATCATCTATAAACAGAACTCACATGAAGACAGGTTAGGATTCGGCACATGTGGACTGGGTGGCTGGAGGCAGCAACATAGCAGGTGTTGGGTGTGTAGAGTAATAGACCAAAATCTCTCCAAATAATTGTGCACTTTAACATTTCTTTGGTGTAAAGCAAGGTATGTCTGTGCTCAAGTACAACCTAAACAGTTCACTCAGGCCATAAGTGTATTTGGAAAAATTCGGCACGGGAAATAATGTAAAACACCACTATATGCAAAAGCATTTTTAGTTTTCTAAAATTGCTAACACCGCTAGCAACCGTCCATCAGGATAACTGGTTAAAGACGACCAACGGCCAAGAGCATCATAAAAGTAGTTTTTTTCCCCAACTACAGCAGATAATGTTTACTGTCAAACTGAGTGGAGAGTCCTAATACTTCATACAAAGCTGTAAGTAATGTTCCAATATATGTTTATTTTTATATTAACGACTTGTGTCCACATTATGCTGGCAGTTCTCGCAAGCTACTCCACAAGACGTCACTCTGTTGTTTTCCCGCAGTCCGAAACCTCGATGACATAATTTAGCGACTACAGCAAATTATACACCTCAAGCACCGACTTTAAAACCACCTAAGACCTTTAAACTAGAAAGTAGTAAAAACACACCAACTTACGTTAACTCCAATGAATTAAACTCTTCTCTCCCTCCGTTGTTTTCATCGCGTGTGCTTCTTTAAATAAAGCCACATGTTTATGTCCGTTTCTGAGAATAATTGTGGAACAACAGGAGCGTTTATAGGCTTTTTTCTGTCCGGAGACGCTTTTGTTATGATAATCCTAACAGCACCATAGACTCTAATATATTCTGCAGATATCTGAAAAGTTCACAATGGGTGCTGTCTGCTTGCCCACTTGTTAAAACACGGGTTGATCCACTGGTGCGTTGGTATATCCCAGTTCATTCAAACCAGTGCAGGAGTTTACATTCATTGTAATCTTTGTCCATTGTCTCCGCGTTCTTCCCCCTCCACATACACACACACAGAGACAGACACGCTAGTCGCGTTGTGAAAACGCTATCTGCCCTGGTGCTGCTGCTGCCGGGACTCCTGGAACAACCAGCTGGCTCACAGTCATCTCTCAGCCCAGAGAGACAGAGGCAGAGACAGAGACCCGGGCTGTCAGCGAGCAGAGGGAGGAGGAGCAGGAGGAAGGATAGAAGGTGGAGATCCTGTCAGAGCGGTGCGATGGTATTGGGGGAGAAAGACAGATAGGAGGAGGGTCTAAAGAGGGAATGGGGAATACAAGACAATAGCAGAATTTAACTGATCAATAGCAGTCACTGATTTATTGATTATGTAAATGGAACCTGAATATTGTCTGCAACATCCACCATGCCAGTGAAAAAGATTTTATTTGAAAGGGACTGAGAAAGCATGCAAGGTATGACTCTCTCTTATATTACTTTGATCGCTATAAGGTTAAATCCTAAAGAAACAGATATTTATAATTGTAAGCCATAAAACTACACATTAAAG
This sequence comes from Pseudochromis fuscus, assembly GCA_900323345.1. NCBI lineage: Eukaryota > Metazoa > Chordata > Actinopteri > Pseudochromidae > Pseudochromis > Pseudochromis fuscus. The sequence goes on along the minus strand of OOFC01004615.1, from coordinate 8,672 downwards.
CCATTCAGCATAAGAGTTCCCTCAGGGTACATGAGCATCTGCAGTAAATATTATGGCATCAGATGATTGGCTGGGTTTTAGGTATAGTCGGTGTGATAGCTGTCAGACCCACTGACCTGGCATGATGGAACTAACTGCTAACAGCTAAAACTGTTAGCTTCATGGAGTAGTTACAGTAATTTATAATTTGACTTTATATAATGTTTTTTATTGGAGTGCTTGTTTAAAAACTATATTTCTTATTTGAAGCATAGCCCAAGATAATTTGACTTTTAATCTCTACTATTGGTCAAGAAAATTACTGGATACTAGATTTCCAATAGTGCCATTAAGCACTGTGTTTTCCCAGAGACTATATATAGAAATGGACGAAGCAAATGTGACATCACCTATTGGTTTGTGGAAACCAGGAGTTTGGTTGGTTGCTTAGAGCCAGAAGTGACCATATTTGGATATGAAGGGAGGAGTGAGGAGGTGGGTCTGACCCTTGAACCTGAGGACACTGCCCAATGTGTATGAGACTCGACTTCAGCAGTGGTCTCATTGGAGAAAAGATTTGTCAATCAAGCTAAGGCAATCCTAAATCTCCCTCTTTTGTAAGCCTGATGGCGACTTCACACCAAGCACACTGCGAATGTGCCGTGCGATGCAATTACAAGTGAGTGGGTAGACACGAATTCCTGTTGAACAACAAATTCACATCATGATTCCTCATTTTTGAGACCCACTTGCTTCATCCATTTCTAAATCTATACAGTCTATGTGTTTTCCTCCAATCCTCCCTGTCTAGTAAACACGAGGTCAGGAGTTATTCTGATACACAAATCAAGTTTATCTCCAGAATCTGTTGTCTTCAAATACCATGACAGTATCAGGGTTATTTTCTAATTATACAACTTAAGCCACTATTGTGACTTGTAGTTATAATTTGTGAAGCAATTCGTTTGATTTTGTAATTGATATAATGACTACTGTGTTGCATTAGATTAATGTTCTGAAGACTTTACTTGCTGTATATAAAATATTTTAGTAACCGGTGTTAAATAATCGATGGTATCTTCCTGCCATGTTTACAGAAATGTACAGCCATACACTGGCTTGTCATGCTAATGTTTATGGAGATTATTGTGCAAGCCCCCTTTTCTCCATATATTCCTCCTGATAGTTTGAATCAAGCTGACCAACCTTTATCCCTTTTAAAACATCAGCTCATCCCACTTTGAACAAACGGGCTTAGATGTTATATATCCTTCCTTTGTTTGGGATTTCCCTCCACTGGCTTTTTTATTCATGTTATAAAACCTAGAAGATTAGTACCAAACCTCTTGTTAAGCATATTTTCATTTTGCAACAATGCCAACTTGTTGCTGCTTGATTTCGTATCAACTGAACATCTGACAAGGCAAAGCCATAACCAGGGGTAGATTATTTATTTAAAATATAGCCAGAGCAGGCAGTGTTAGATTACCTGTGACACATGTGAGTGTCTAGTCATAGCTTGCTATGATGCATCCTGTCTATATAGTACTTCTATTGTATTGCAGGGAATATTTAAGTGTCTTGTAATGTATTATTCATAGAATGCACATGGGAGGGGTGGCAACCAATAAAGTCTGATGTACTTCCTTCAGTAAAATTAGATCTGTATCTGCATGCTGAGCACTAAAGGAAGCAATACTGCCTTGTAAACAACCTGGCCTATTCTTTTCATCCATACTTAAGCTTTTCCCACTGTGCTTTACTTGCCAGGACCCTGACAGTGAACTCTAGTTTACCCTCACACTTATTCTTCAATGTGAAAACCCCTTTTGGGTTAAAGTCAATTCTGTCTGTGCAGTATAATATATAATTTGGGACTCTAGGCACGGGGCTATTTATATATAAATAGCCCCGTGTCCCCACTCAGGTTACCCTACCAGAGTCCAGGTTGAAATACCAACAAACAGAGGGAGACACTGACAGACAACACATATGCTCTTCTCCTGCATCACAAAGTGAACCAGTCCATGAGATATTAACACTGTTAGCATTTACCGAAAACACTGATTAACACACCTCTAAGAAATAACCATATAGTGTGGGATTACACATCAGCACAGAGGGAAGTTCATATCCTGTGAGTAATGATGAGTAGTGACCCAACTCACTCTCCTCTAACACACTGTGTGCTGCCTCTGAGCCTCTGATGTAAACGTCGATGTATTTCCATAAAAGCAGTTACACAACTCGTAGTTTCACTTCCCCTAATTTGGTTAAGCAGCCTTTAAAATGTCAATCCCACAGGTTAATGTTAGACATATTTTCCACTGAGTCCCATCAAAGACCCACCATGGCCGCAGCAGACTGAAAATCGAGTAATCTCTCCACCTGGTTTCTTTCAGTATATGCATGCCTGAGCACAGCAGAACTCACGCTCTTAACTCATTAACACAGGATCCTCAGGCTGTTCCTTTATCGATGGCTGTTTAAAAGCACAGACTATGCATTTCATCGAATGGACCTGCTGGCTCAGTTTCATGGAGCAGGCAGAAAGCTGATGAATTGGTTAATCTTCAGCTTACAAAAACTCAGAATCATGCACATTGGTAGGCAAGAGAAAATACAGCTACATCAAAGAGGAGCTATGGATTCTTTAATTTCTGATCGCTGGTTTTTGGCAATAGAAACCCAAAGATGCCTTTAAGCCTGCTGACAGTCAGGTGTACCTGATTCACAGAGCATCCCTAACAGCAGAATGGATTATAGGACAGACCTGGCTGAGCTGATCCTACCTTGTGACAGGCGGGTAGGCTGTTTGATCTGGAGCCCATCCACTGAGCAGAGGTTCCCACAGGGGTGCAGCATGATGACCCCTGACCTGTTCTCGATGGAGCAGTGCTGGGCTTCCACCCCAGGGCCCTGGATGTTGATGTCCACAGGACCATGACCCAGAGTGGTCCGACCTAAAAGAAGGAAGATGTCTTAAATTTGAAGCAGTAATACAGTAATGGTGCTTTTTCCACTGGAACCAGCACACCAGTTTGGTTTGGTTTTCCATGAGAAAAAAGTACCTGGAACTTGGTACCTGGTACCATTTCTTTAGTACTCGCTCTCTTGTGGTTCCAGAAAAGGGAGCAAGCAGGTACTAGCAGGCACTAAAATGTGATTGGTCAGAATTGCCACTGCATCATTGCGTCATCACTGCAACGCACACAAGCATTTGTCCCAAAAGCGGACACAGTCTGCACGATTATAGTCAGAATAATAACAAGTTTCTACTATGTGAAGAAAAACATTAAATACATTGGTCCAAGGTACAATAACAGGCCCAGTGGTAGAGCAGCCGTCTACCAACCGAAGGGTTTGTGGTTCGATTCCTCCTCCTCCCAGTTGCTGTCGGTGTGTCCTTGGGCAAGACACTTTACCCAACTTTGCCTCGTATGAACGTTGAATGAATGGTTTGGTGGTGGTCGGAGGGGCCATAGGTGCAAACTGGCAGCCACGCCTCCGTCAGTCTGCCCCAGGGCAGCTGTGGCTATCATAGCTTACCACCACCGGTATGACTGCGTATGAATGAATAATGGTCTCTGTATAGCACTTTGAGTGTCTAGAAAAGCGCTGTATAAAATCCAACCGTTATTATTATTATTATCTAACCACCCGGTCAGTAACACAGGGGGTGGCGTGAATTTTCCCCTTGGCAAGAGTACTTTAACTTTACTATTAAAATTGTTTTTTGTAGGTCCCCTGTAAAGTAATAATGATAATCACCAGGATAGACTTTGTCTGGTGGTGTATATAAGAACAAACATAAAATTTTTCAATTATGTGAAAAAATATGTAGGCAATAGAGTATTTTCCCTCCTGAGTGGTGTATGCAGGTGTTTTTGCATTTATATAAGCTCAGATCTTCTTTCATTTGGACTGAGGCAACTGCACACTATCAGGGCAATGCTCAGACAACAGGCAACAACATTTAGTGTGAAAATCTGAAACTATAAAAGTGAGGGTGTGTGTCTGTCCCTCTAAAGGTGTGCTATGATTGGTGTAAAGGCACCTGTTGATTTTGCTATTATTTTCAGAAAAACTCCCATTCTGCAGTTAGCTTCCAGATTAGAGGCAAAGGTCCAGTAAAATGTCTCAGACAAGTGCCAAAACACTAATGCACTGACTCTCTCTCTCTCTCTCTCTCTCTCTCACACACACACACACACACACACACCCTTTCCCTGGACCTAACCCTCAGATAAAGGAATCTCCCTACATACCAGCCTCCGGAGGCACAGACTGAAACAGGAAGACAGACAGACAGACAGACAGACAGACAGACACACACACGCACACACACACATACACACACACATACACACAGACAGATAGACAGACACACAGACATACACCCAGACACAGACACAGACAGATAGACAGAAACATGCCTGTTGTTCAGAGCAACTTACAGGATAGACAACAGGGGTGATAATAGGGTCAGGTCATGAATGTAATGAAATAATTGTAATGTCATAAATAATACAACAATGTAATAATGTAATTTTAACATTCATACATGTTTTAACTCTATAATTTACCTTATTGTCTATGAGTGGTTATGGCTGATCAGTAACCATGTTTATGCTGAATAAGTGTGTTTTGTAACAGAACTGCTGTGTGATTCTCTGAAGTGAAGTTTTGCGCTATGGGAGTGTGAAAGCAGCTGTCTCACCCTCAGGCAGGGGCAGCAGGGTGATGGCGGTACTCAGTCGCCCACTACCCAGGCTGACCAGGTGGGGGCGCTCCGCTTGGAACTTCAGCCCTTTTCCTGTCTCAATCAGGTCCAGCGGGGTGTTCTGCAGAGGAAGTCAAATATTGCGTGGGTATTTTTTAACAAGACAGTTTTGGTATTTGGGTTTTATGTTTGTGCTGTGTATTATGATCTGCTTTTGTCAGAAAATATTCAGCCTCACAGGAGGGAATCCTAATTGGCTGCTGTGAAGCATAGTTTAATATTCAAAATAATATTATTATTTAACTTTAATAGGGTGTGTATTTTTACTGTGCAACAGAGCATTACATTTTTTAAAAAATATTTCAGATATTATATTAATAATAATGAAAATGCTGCATGAATGGTAAATCATTTTCCAAGCACTCGCTGAAAAAAGCTGAATATTATACAATATTTAGTTAGAAAAAGACTTTCATCCATTTACTTCCACATGGAAAACTTGCTAAAAAACAAACAAACAAAACAAACAACAAACAACGCTCCACACCTCTGAACCTAGACAGATCACATCCTCTGTTTGATACACAGTTGGTTCGCTATAAATGGAAATCATTTCCTGTCCATTAGCTGAACTAATTGGCTGTGCATGACATGTAGAAAAATGTGAATATGCAGCATAGCAGGGGAGGAATGATGGTGATCTTTGTGTCTAGCACAGAGTGGAGTTTTACTGCTTTACTAATGCATCAGACCCACAGACAGACTTAGAGTGGGTTCACCCTCCTCGGTGAGGATGAGAACAGGAGTCTTCAGTATGGGAGGCCATTTCCACTGTTGGTTGTTAACATAATAACACACAGCAGGGGAAGTGTGTGTGTGTGTGTGTGTGTGTGTGTGTGTGTGTGTGTGTGTGTGTGCTCTCACATTTCTAGCTTTGTGGGTCCCACTGACAGGGAGCCCACCTTC
>OOFC01004613.1:5062-30593 GCA_900323345.1 Pseudochromis fuscus | reverse complement strand
TACATGTTTACAGGTAGGACTTCTGCTCCTACAATTAAGATACCGTATTTTCCGGACTATAAGCCGCTACTTTTTTCCGACGCTTTGAACTTAAACACCGGTGTGGCTCATGTATCGGTGGCACGAAGCTCGTTGGCTTTTTACAAGCTAGCAAGCTCCGTGCCGCCGATACATTTAGCGTCGTCACATCAGACCCGGTCAGAGTGGACCACATGAAACTGTTCAAATAAATTCAATAGCGGCTTATAGACAGGTGTGCTCAATAGTCCGGAAAATACGGTACTCAAGTCCTACCATAAAATACTCAAAGATGCTATCTTCAAATTAACAATGGATGAAATGACTTCACTGATATTGAAGCAGTTATTCAAATCTGCAGCTCCCTCAACTTAACAGAGCATTTCAATGTTTTTGTTTTCAACCAAAGTTATAGTAAATACTGGACTTGCATTCATCAGGTGTCCAAAAACAAGACTCAAAATTAAGTTACTGTCCGACTGACAAAAAGGTGATGATGTTACACAATTGCAAACATAATAGAACAGGATATAACACACCCACTGAACACACACCTCACCCCCCTCCCCTCTGGATGCAGAAAACACTGAGATGCAGACGAGCACGACGAAGCAACAGCCTGATCCCATGAGTTATAACAACCCGTAACAAAAGGCCAAGATGATCTGACCCGAGTAAAAACTACATTTATATGGTGAACAGTGTTTTTCTGTGTTGTCCTGTCGATGTAAATGTTTTCCCCACGGGGACAAGGAAGTCTGAAGTCGATATGTCAGTAATGTTGTCAGTAAAAACCAACTGATGCATGTTTAAATAAAATTGCAAAATAGCCTTATTATTATTATCATCATCTCCTTTTTTGCCTGTGTTGGTTTGTTTCTTATTAACAATCCAGAAAAACTACTGAACAGATCTCAGAGTCAATTTTGGGGAGTGATCGGGTATCATCCAAGAACAAAAGGTTACATCCTGAACAAGATCTGAGGACAGGATTTTGTCCCAAAAAATACATTACTGTCCAAAAATCTTTATTATTTATAATAGGAAAACATACAATGGTGACAGAGAACCAGTAGGGGGCAGTGAAACACCCTGGGCTGTGCCTGTGGGTCATAGAGGAAGAAGAATGAAGCAGTAGGTACAAACCACAGTTTATGGTACAAACTGAAAACAGTGAAATGTTTCAGCTGTTTGGATAAAATTCATAAGTTTGTCACATCTTGATGGATTTTGTTGAAAATCACACACATGCAGGATGAAAATATCTACAATCTGAGACAGTTTGGTGGATTAAGCCTTAGGAGAGTTTTGTGGTGGCCGAGAGCTCTCGAGCATTATTACTGTATTAACTATTCATTTTATGGTTGGGTCTTTAAACAGTCTCTCTAAATTATGAACAGCTTACAGTATGATGTGTTTAATCTATTTTAACATCTGCTGAAGATCTTTATGGTCTAAATATAAAAGAGGTGGACTATCAAAGACAATAAATATACATATAGATCACGGTTTGTCTTTCAAGTCCTAAATGCAGACCCATGCACTCCCTGTGTCATAACATGTCCTTTAATGTCCTTGAGGGAGTAGCTTGAAGTCTGTCAGCGGTGCTCACCTCCAGCCTGACTGGGGCAGAGAGGCAGCGGTGTACCTGGAGGGTGATTGACAGGCCGGGTGAGTCAGGGGCTTCACCAGCCCCTCTGCAATAATAGCAAAATGTGAATGCTGGGAATATTAATGTCCTTCATATTTTATTAATTCTAAATCCATGGGATATCAGCTCGGTGCTTTATGAAAAGAAAACATCAATCCTGCTGAAGTAATGAGTGCGGGAGCAATTTGCGGGAGAGGGAGGAGGCAGGAACGTGAACCCCTCTAGTTATGTACTGAGGGAGATGGAGAAAACTAATATTTTGCCGTCCGCTGTTGGGTATCGTTGCTTAAATGACTGCGCCGCGGGGAAGAAACGCTGCACTCTGGCTGTAGCTGAGGTGTCTCATCCAGCTAAATGTGACAATTTGTATACATTCTGTGCATCTGTGTGTGTATGTGTGTGTGTGTGTGTGTGTGTTATTTCATTGATTGAAGTGTGGAGGCTTTGTTGTTCTCAAAGCTTGTCACATATTTTAAAGCATCAAATTGACACGACAGCGCACCAACTGCATTAAGAGTGACATGTGGTTTCATAAAGGCATGCATATGGAACAGCAGGGGGGGAAAAAAAACGCCGTCAAGGTCACGACAAATAAAACGGGGGATGCAGCCTGTCGGAGGAGTACAAAGTCACGGACAGATGCCAGGGCATTTCAGACCAGCTGGTTGAGAAGATCCCATAAGTCAAAGCTCAGGTTTAATGAAGTACAAAGGACTTGTTGTTATTTGGTTGCATCTCAGTGGAACATCACTTAAAAGCTGATAACCGGTTTGATGGCGTCGCCCTGTGGGAACAAGCCGTCGGTTGATTCGAGAACATGTTTGTTCTTCAAGGCCAAACTGTAAAACTTCCACTCTGATGTCTCCACCGGCAGATGTCTATAGCATTAGCGAGAGCAGGTGGTTGTCTGTGTGATATTGTTAAAGGACCGGCCGATTGATGCGATTATGTGATGTGAACAGATGGAATAATGACAACTGCCATTTACCACTAACACTCGCTGTCATTTCCTTACATTCCTGGATTCAGGAAGACCTGATTTTACATATGGTGTGCAGGCCCCCTAATTACATGATAGATGTTTAGTATTCTCCAGGGCAGTACATTGTTCTCAAATGGGTGGGAACAGACAGTTTAATAGTTCCTGGCTACAATCTCACTTCAAGAAGGTCATTATGTCTAATCATAAAACATCTGGAACGTATCTGAATGTGTTTCTGGGTCGCTGCCATTAGGGCTCCGATCTATCCGACTTCCTCCTCAGTGTTTGTTTGGATGGCTGTAGGCTGAGCAGCAAAGCAAATGCTCGAGACTCATAAAAGTGATAAATGGTTTCTTTGGTGGTTCAATGGAAGTTTCAGCTCTTTTTCCTCAGCAGTAATAAATTGCATTCGGAGATGATGCCACTCGCCCGTTCGCAGTCCGCATCAGTCAGTCGCTGTATCTCACCGATGACGTTTCATTCAAATCCTAATAAAACATCCCGGTCGTTAGCGGCTGTATTCCCCCTGTTTGTAGCATCCACACATGAAACACCAGGAAATACATTCAAAAAGAAAAGTTGTGCCGTGATCTATGTCTCCTGCCGGCGCCACCTTTAAGCTCAAGATATATTTTACACACTACCTGACCTGGGCACTCCAGGGTAGCATCGGCACGCACACGACGCTCTGCAAATAAGGCTGCAATGATGGCACTCCTCAAACGCTTACCGCCATATTGGAATTTAAGAGGCTTGTCATCTAAGTGATGATTTTGAAAATAGCACGGTAAAGGTGCTATCTGCCAGAGAGTGCTGTCATCATATCATATCACATCAATCTTAGTGTCCATTTACTGTCTGAGATCTTTCCAGAGGTGAAGAGGTGGCAAAAGCACTGAGCTGATGTTCCTGGTTGTTATCTGAGGCCTTTGGATACAAGTGGGAAAAAAAACAACTATATACAGATTTGTAGGTCAAAAAATAAATAAATAAGAGTTAATATAATGATAATAATACATGATCAGTTACTTGCTTGCATCTGAACTGAAATTGTTTTTATGTAGCAATAGACTCAATGTACCAAATGTAATGCAAACAGTGGCCAAGAGGTTTGAATACAAGGCTACAGCTCGCAGGCATTTTGGTTAAACGTCTGATTGATCCCAAACACCACTCCAATACTGACAGACTCCATGCTGTGTGCTTATTGTTTCACAATGTATATTCTTCATTAATAATATATTAGTGCTGCAGCTATCGATTATTGTAGTAATCGAGTATTCTATCAATATTTCTATCGAGTAATCGTATAAGAAATGCTTATTAAGAAATACTAGCAGAATCCCTGACTATTGTATGCATCCCGTTAATGTGGTATTTTAAGCTGAAAGTGCTTTGGCGAAAACGTGCTCTTTGGCATCTCCCGTTTTAATCAGGTGGTTCTACTGCCCAGTTGTGTATGCACGACGGCAACTCTACTTGGACAAACTGCCACTTCTTCTTCTGTTTGTTTTACAGTGGTTGGAACTTTGTTGCTCATTACCGCCACCTAGCTACTCCTCTGGAAAAACACTACTCTGTGATCAAACACTTCGATTCAAAGCTTTTTTGCCTCGAGGATTTTTCCTAATCAAGTTATTCGAGTTACTGGAAGAATCGTTTCAGCCTTACAATATATAAGCAATGCTTCAGGACAGAGGTGCTCAGTCCTGGTCCTCGATGTGTCCCTCTTCCAACACACCTGATTCAAATGATCTGGATCATTATCAGGCTCCTGCAGAGCCTGATGATGGTGATGATGAGCTGATCATTTCAATCATTTGTGTTGGAAGAGGGAAACATCTAAAACATGCAGGATCGGGGCCCTCGAGGACCAGGACTGAGCACCCCTGCTTTACAACCTCCACTGGCTCCCAGTCCCTTACTGCATCCAATTCAAAATCCCCCTACTGACCCATAAAGGACTCCATAACCAGGGCCCCTCACACCTTAAAGACTTGCTCCACCCCTTCAGCCCTTCCTGTACCCTCCACTCCTCAGATGCAAACCTCCTGACCATCCCTAAGACCCAGCACCGGACCTGGGGGGACAGAGTCTTCTCTGTTGCTGCCCCCTTCCTTTGAACTGGTGCCGACCCCACCGCCTTCAAGACCAACTTAAAAACATACCTGTCACTGCTTTTAACTTAAAACTCTCTAAAATGTACATATTTTTAAATTCATCAATTCATTAAATCTTTTAACCTTGTTTTCTGTTTCCACGTTTTAACTGCATTTACTGTTTTCTATGTTTTTTGGTTTTTATTTTCTACTGTTACACTCCTATTTGTCTGTTTTCACCTTGTAAAGCATCTTGAGTTTTTGAAAAGCGCTCTATAAATAAAATGCATTATCATCATTATTATTATTATAATATGGAACTTTTATCTCATCTTATCTTTAATAAATAAATAAATCCCACAGTGTATTGATAATTAATTCAATAATTATATTAATAATTCAAATGTAAAAACTCAAAATAACAGTAGAAAATATTATTAACAGTAATAGTAGTAGTTAAGAAGATGCCCCAGTATGAGTATGAGTTAGCCCTTTAGTAAAATCCTGCATTTCTACCACCTTGGACTTAGGCCAGACCCTTAATTCTCCATCATATATTTATATGGGAGAGTCATTTGGAGCCAGGGAACAGGTCAAACGGGCTAAACTACATGGTGAATAATTTAAGATTCTATTAACATTTAAATTTGACATTGATTTGACACAGTCAGGCCTCTGCTAAGTGACAAGAAATAGCAAGGTTGTAGAGGAAAAGAAGCTGTGCAATGCTAATTGTCCAGATGGACAGAATTTTTAAACGCAATTATTCATTGTAGTTATTTTTTCCCTCTGATCTATGACGCAAAGTGCAATTTCTGATTCATTTATGTGGGTATCAAGGTGTTAAAAAAATGTTCAGGTTTCTTCCTTGTCTGCAGCCCACATCAACTGGGTAGAAATAACCTTTAAAAAGGCCCAAGGAAGAGTGACGTTAAAACAAACAGAGTAGGTGTGTGTGTGTTTATGTGTGTGTTCATATGAGAGATCGCAAATCAATAGCCCGGGGTCATCTTCTCTAGACAATCGTAACTTTGCAGATAAAGCAGCACAGGCCAGGCAACCTCATCGCCTTTTAAAGATCTGTTTACACAGAGACAAAGACAGGGAGGGGAGACCTTTTAATAGGAGGGACCTGCCACTTTCATTGAGGTCATTGAATTTAGAAGTTGCATTTACTGGACACATGCCTGGTTAGTTCAAGACTGTTCAGTTTTTGTACTTCCATGTGAACCAGCTCTGTTATGTTTGGATATTACAATGCAAAAAAAAAAAAAAGAAGTAGTAATATAATGTCCTAAGTCTGACTGCCACTTCAGATTGTATACTTGAGTCATGATTAAAAATATTTCAGAAGTTGCAGTCATTAGCATTCAGACAGCTACACTGGCATTTACCACGCAGAATACAGAAGAGACTTGTTCAGGAAATAGCGTCTGCACTCAAACCCAGGTTTGGTAAATAACATCCGTACACACAAACCATATTAAAATCATAAATTAATTCCACTCCAGAAAAAGCTCCTGAGAAATGCACAAATTCAGCAGTAACGACCAAGTGGATGCAGGAAAAGATACAACACACCACTGACTATCCTGCACCCACCAATTTTATATTGTAGCATAAAAGTGCAGGAGAGACTGTTTGGGTTTTATGTTTCTAATGCGTGATGTTGTTCTGATTCTGCTGCTTTAACTCACACAGCAACTTGGATATCTGTCAGCGGTCTGCAGTGCCATCAAAAGCAAATGAAATTACTTTTCCCGGGTTATGAACAATGAACAATGTTTATCCAACATGATCAACAATATCTCTGTCAGAGTGCTGGGACTTGACTGGTGAAGTTTCTCCTTTCAGAAAAGCAAAGAAGAAGAAAAAAGGTCAGGACGAGAATCCAAACTTAATCTGGAAATATAAACACAGTCGATAAAACCAGGAGGGAGAAAATAAAACATCATTGTAATCATACACGTTTTTGAACTTTGCTCTACGTGCTGAGCTGCATGTTTGGATAAGGAACAATCAGAGCTTTAAAAGCAGGTGGATCATGTGTCAAACTAGGTTTTTTAGACATACATATTAGGGGTGGGGCTTTAACACATTAATTACGTTAAATTAATTACGAAAAAATGAACACATTAAAAAAAATTAATGCATTTAATCACAGTTTGCATTTCAAATAACGCAGAACGTTTGTCAGTGCACGATTTCCTCGTACAGGCTTACACTGACGCACACACCAGAGCCCGGCTAACGGCTACCGACCACGGAGGAGATTTAAGACTGTCACATGACCATTTATATTTCGGGTTGTTTCACCATAAGAAGAAGAAAGAAGTACCGTATTTTCCAGACTATAAGTCGCTATTTTTTTTCGACGCTTTGAACCCTGCGGTTTAAACACCGGTGTGGCTCATGTATCAGCGGCACGAAGCTTGTTAGCTTTTTACAAGCTAGCAAGCTACCGATACATTTAGCCTCGTCACATCAGACCCGGTCAGAGTGGACCACATGAAACTGTTGGAATAAATTCAATAGCGGCTTATAGACAGGTGTGCTCAGTAGTCCGGATAATACGGTAGATATTTTACTTCATGTTGATTTTTTTTTTTTTTTTTTTAACACCATTTAAGGTCAATACTGTTCTGAAAAAAATATTTAAAATACTTAAAATGGCACTTTAACTCTGTTCAACTTTGGCCAGGGATATTTTCTATTTATTTTACTATTTTTGAACTGAAATTCAATTTAATGCATTTTTTTTCCAGACATTAAAAGAGAGAAATATTCATGTCTTTTATTTGATTCAGTCGTCCACTATAAGCCATTGAAACAATAAAAAACAAATTGCATTTTGGGCTAAATATTGCATGATTAAAATGTGATTAATCGAGATTAATTATTTACAACGCCTCTAATTAATTGTGTTAATTTTTTTAATTGAGTCCCAGCCCTAATACATATACACAACATTTATTTCTAAGAAAATTACTAAACAATGTATCTCTGCTTTAAAACAACGATATATCTCCTCCCTTTGCCTCCATTATCTCAGGCCACATTTGATGCTACTAACCACCCACACCTTTCTGTCTTTTATCCATCTCTGTTGTAATTATTCTCACATTACTGCCCTAACAATCTGCAGTAACTTAAAAGTCATTTACAAAGCACCATTAACCGCAGTCATTCCCTTCCTATGGAGAAAAGAGTACAATTAACTGACATCTACAATCTCATGTTATGCACATCTCTGAACTTGTAACGGCTACAGGAGAAACCAACGATGAACAGATATTAGATGCAGCACTACTTAGAGGCGCGGTGCTCTGCTGCAGATGGTGCTGACATGTTCCCGTAATTATATTTGATTCTGCAGTAATATCTTGTCAGAGTGATGTGGAGAGCCAACAGGAGATCTCCTGTCTCTCTGAGGACCTGAGTGGCCGGGCAAAGCTCATTACAGTGAATCACACAGGCTGAAGAAAGCGCAAGTAGAAATACCTTTATCCTGCTAAGGTGGGTCCCTGGTGGGAGTGAGCAGCTGTCATTTACCATCAACTCCAGCTGTGTTAATTCCATATAAACCTCTGACTGCAGCAGACCACGGTGTCTCCTGAGGACCTGAGATGTGACAACCATCAGTCAGGCCTTCAAATGGGGCATATTACAGATAGGGTTAATCCACCATAGCCAAGGGAAGTGCCAAGATCCCCGTTGGGCTAGTTTTCACACAATATTGAAGTGCACAGTTGAAGCAGGCTTCAAATTCTCATAATTCAGCTTGTAGCTCTTACCTTATTGGTATACAGCAGAAGGTGCTAGTATATTAAATCTATTTTTTAGGCTGAGGAACAGCTTAGCAAGCTTATCTAGATGATGTGCTCCTGCAAAAATCGGATTCTTTTCTTTCCTCCACGAGCCGCTGCAAATGTTAAAAGATAAATCAATGACAGCCTCTTACTTTGTTACTTATCTCCGAGTGTCTCAGAACAAGTTAGACCAGAATGTATTACAATGTGAGAGGAGTGTGCATGTGAACAGTTTCATGCCATGACCTTTGTTGCGTGAGAGTGATAAAATGTCACGGCATCCATGCATTTAATCCATCAAACAAGCTGCCGTACTCAAAAAAGCCTCAATCACGACATGACCGCCGCAGAATATCATAATGTGTGTGAAAACGGAGATGACAATATGGAAGAAATTACAGAATGAACTGCATCCATCCATCAGATATTACATCAAACTGCAGCCCAGTGTTTGGCATCAAACCCCAACACAGCCAGCATATGTTAACAAGAAAATACGGGCTACACTGTAAAATTCACCATGAATACATTAAGAGAAGACGACCAAATAAAATCACACTTTGCCCCCCTGTCACTTTTATGAGGTTACCATGTCTCTGCACTCATCCCGCAGATGAAAGTCGTTTTATGCATTCATGTCCAGAAATGAGCTTGTCTGCAGGTTGCTGCTCAGGGCTAAAAATAGTCAGATATACAACGTCTTGAGATGCTGTTATGGGCAAAGGGAGCATCGGAGGCAAATGCAACAGTAAATTTCAGTGCACCGTGGTGGGAGGGCACCGTCTCCTGAATTAGATTTGTCTATTCACGTATTACAATCACTTAGTCAGAGCAAGCAAGCGGGAGCCAAATAAATAAAAAGATGGATGACCTGACGCATCCTCTAGCTAGCTTCATATAGTAAAAATATCACAGGTATCATTTAGCATTTCTGTCTAAATGAGACTTTTCGTGTATTATTTCACTGTGGCAAATTCATTAGTGGAGCAGCTTTTAGCAATTTGAGGGAAAATGATTTATCATTCTGTTTAATTATTACTTTCTACAGACACAGTCCAAGGATGTACAGCAATCGTGTGTGTGTGTGTGTGTGTGTATGTGTGCAAAGTGTATAGACATATGTGTAAGGATGTGTGTTTCCAGATCCTGCAGATGGGACTTGGCCTCACCTAGAGTTGACTATTAGACAGGTGACAGGGTGTCTGTAATCACCACCTCAGCAAAGTTCAGACAGACTATTACCCAGACCCTCCAACACACACACACACACACACACACACACACATGTTCCCTTTTATAATCAGTGTGGCTAGCCAGACTTCCCTCATCATTACCCCGGGAGACAGGAGATAGAAAAAAAAAATAAAAAATCCACCAATACCGTATCTCCCTGCTCTGCTCTGGTGGATGGCTAATAGTAGAAATATGGCAGATTTTTCCCATTTTGCATAAGGTTGGGAACCTACATCGCACTCCATCACTGTTAGTTATCCCCATCGCCCCCAACAACCTGTCCCGAGGATGAATAATTTTGCATATGAGGTAGTGGAAATGATCATTGAATGAATCATTGTAAAGTGAATGTCATTTGTCACTGTACAGATACCTGGACTACCCGGCATGATGGATGAAACACGGGGTCAAAACTGTGGCAGAAAATAAAGCGGAAGGGCATGAAGGGATGGGGGCGTAGAGAAGGGATGGAAGTCTGTGTTAATGATATGGTCATATGTACACAGCGGAGCTCAGATGTGATTAAGGCAATGATATGATGGGTGGTGTCAGTGCCGAGCTTAATGACTAATGCAATGAGATGGGATTGGAAGAGACACTGGTGTCAGGCTGAAGTGGAATAATGCCTGGAGCCTCTGCAGCAGCAGACACATGGAGCTGCCACAATGAGCAGCCTCATAAGCACAAATCGTTACGGTAGCTGGAGACTTAGACATGCGTAATTAGCCTTTCTGCAGAACAATGCAAAATTGAAATTCAGTGCTTTTGACATTCTGTCAGGCAAATGATAAATAACCAGAAAAAAATAATGATGATGATTATTTTACTTACTGTATTTGTCACAAATCAGTATCCACTGCTCTAAATGGATGCACACTGGGAGGAAAAAAAAAGGGGAAAAATATTTCAACAATAGGACAATGACTCGGTGGAATAATGAGAACCGCAACCGTCACGTACAAAAATATTGGTAACACTGTGAACTCAAGCTTCTTCTGTGGTGAAAATGAGTCGTCTTCATTTTAAAAAAAAGTCTGTCCTGCAGATTATGTCTCCTCTGGGTACAATCCTAGACAGGAATGTGTGTGTGGATGGGGTTTCCTCAAATAAAAACCAGTCGTCAATTAAAAGGAGAGTTTTTAATAATGGCCGGGGCATTGATCAATACCCAATTTCCCCTCTGGGATCAATGAATATTTTGATTGTGATGTGAAGAAATCTAAAAAACAGGAGATAAAAAACAAAGGTGAATAAATTAGTGTGTCTGCAAGAAAAAAAAAGCCCCGATCCAGAGAGCTTTGAATTTAATACAGTTACTTTAATTGGGTCCAGATCCAGTTTGAAGCCTCAAAAGGAGATTTCATACTAAAAATATAACTAACTGAAGTATCCCTGCCTCAAATACAGACTGTTTACTTCCTGCAGTTCAGGTAAATAAAAGAGATTATTTGAGGAAACACTGTATCTCCACATCATATGAAGAAGATCACAGCCAAACAGGAAGTATGGAGTAAAAAACGGGGTAAAGACCAGCGCTGTCAGGATGACCGGGGACGTGACCTCATTCCACTTTACTGCCGCATGGCCTTTCAGGCAACAGAACTGCTTGCCATTGCACATCGCCAATAATATCTCTCTGCATACATAAAGAGGAGGATGGTGGGGCTCACAGGAAAGCCCGGATTGTTTATGGTTGCAATATAGATTTTATACAGCTCCCAGGAAAAGGGAATTACGTCTTAAATTACAAAGATGTCTCTGTGAGTTGTCAGCAGCAGGAGTTATACGGGCCTGGCGGCTAGTGTGGCTATTTGGCTGCGGGGGACACTGGGGAGCTGAGGGCTCCACAACGGGGCTCAGCAGAGACAGCTGACCTACAGTAAGCAGAGTCAGCTCAAAATAACAAAGTTACTCAAACCCCCTGATGAAACAATGGCCCAGATGAGGCCAATGTGTGGAGTACAACAAAACAGAGGAGGGAACAGAACTCGACAAAAGCGCTACACACACACACAGTATGAACACACACACACACACACAGTTTTACTCAGGTGTGTGCTAAAGACTGAGCCAAGAGCAGCAGCGGATATTCTGCTGCTTATATTTTACTGCAACTATGCAGAAAACTAGAATTAACAGCTAGAAAATATATGAAACAAATGATGTATTTTTTGTCAAAGAATAAAAAAGGCAAATATAATAAACACAGCACATCCTGACATTCTGGTTTAATAATGAACACAGAAGATGTCAAACTTAAATAAAGCATAAGCTATGAATCTCATTCCCAGACAAATCCAGCCAATACCTTAACTGTACGGCAGCTTAATAAACTGCTCCTTTGAATTAGAAATTCATATCCTAAGGTAATAAATGACTTAATTAATTCTCTCCAGTAAGAGATTTGTGTTCTAGAATTAATATATCATCCCTCTATCATTAATTAATTGCTTAAAATAAGTCTAATATTGTGAATTTAGGTAGCGGTAAGTGTTGAAGTTACAGATTGTGTGATAACTCCTCTGGTCAAGGAGGAGGGAGCATCACCATCAGGGTACCACTACCACAACCTGCTTGACTTGAAAATTTAAAAAAAGTTACATGGTTAAGTTAGTGCTGTCAAACTATTACAGATTTTCAATCAGATTAATCAGATTAATCACAGGGTTGCTGTGGATTAATTTCGATTAATCACGATTAACTATCCCTACTTTTTAATCGATATTAATCGTGTTTCATTTTGCATGTTTGTTTTTTTTTTGCAAGCTGGTTGATGCATTAGCTGAAGTGCTAGCATTATGTACTAATGTATGCTTTGTGTAAATGTGGTATTTTAAGCTGAAAGGGCTTTGGTGAAAAGAAAACTTCTTCCTGCAGAGTGTCAGTCAACTATTCTGTCTTGATTTTTTTTTTTGTTGTCAAACTTCCTATGGAGAGGACCAACCTGCTGTTTACCATCTTTTAGCATGTCTATCGGTTGGTTTTCCTGTCACTACAGATTTAACTGTCTATTTGTGCAGGTGTGGCGGCAACTCCACTTGGACAAACTGCCTGAAATGCTCTACCTGAGACTTTCAGTGTCATGTGCTGCAGATGGATTAGTTGCGTTAAAATTATTAATCAGATTACCATATTTTCCGGACTATTGGGCGCATCAGTCTATAAGCCTCTACTGAATTTATTCCAACAGTTTCATGTGGTCCACTCTGACCGGGTCTGATGTGATGAGGCTAAATGTATCAGCGGCACGGAGCTTGCTAGCTTGTAAAAAGCTAACGAGCTTCGTGCCACCGATACATGAGAAACACCGGTGTTTAAGTTCAAAGCGTTGGAAAAAAGTAGCGGCTTATAGTCCGGAAAATACGGTAAACATGATGATGGATTAATCCGCGTAATGTATTTATTTTGACGGCCCTAGCTTAAATCATCGTAGCAAACCTTCCAGGGGTCCAAGCTTCAAGGGGCCAGATGAATAACATCCACAATAAAATCACTCGTATGCCATTTCCCACATATTAGCGGGTATTTATGAGAAGTGTGGTGAGAACGTGTGCACTTCACGCACACTCCAGACACATTTCTCTAGTGCCAGCTGCAGGTGAAATTATAAGAAGTGGATGAAGTATAAGACGAGAGGTGGAATCTTACTGTGAAACTTTTCCCGTCGCTTCAACTGCAGTTTTTCTTTCATATTCTCCTCGTTGACAGGGCTAATGAGTGCTGGAGTGGGCAGAAGTCTCGATTGCAAATGGATGTTTAAGAGCGTTTCTATATCCATTTATAACTAACTGCGGGGGTGGAAATGACATTTGTGCATGTGCACCCCGCTCCACAATGACTGGGATTTATGAAACACAACCAGGCAAACGTTTGGCTTTAAAAATCTGAGAGAAAGGAAGAACACATTTGCATATTAATGTTTTTACAACAGTGGTGGTTTTACACATAGTTTTATGCATTTCAGGTAAATATCCATTAGGGGAGGCGGCACTGTTGAAAAGTTTCTTTACTGCTGCTGTACGTGACTCTTACTATGAATAGCCTCATCCCGTAGCATTAGAGCATCAGGGTCCTGATCCTAAGACAGGAGAACATTTATCACAGAGGCGGCCCATTTATAAAATGACATTCCTAACTGGCCTGCTTCCAGCTCGGAGAGGAACCAACCCA
This sequence comes from Pseudochromis fuscus, assembly GCA_900323345.1. Taxonomy (NCBI): domain Eukaryota; kingdom Metazoa; phylum Chordata; class Actinopteri; family Pseudochromidae; genus Pseudochromis; species Pseudochromis fuscus. Next base: position 16,631 of record OOFC01004613.1, on the reverse strand, counting down.
TGTCTTAACCGAACACTGAGGATAACAGGATCTAAGCTGAAGCAGCAAACAGTGTCAGGAGGTGAAGCACATCCCTCCACATCCTTGGGATCCTTGCTTAAAGGTTGCAGGAGAATTTACCCGCTGCACAGTTCCCTGGGACAAGAGGAAAAGTTCACAACGACTACTGGTCAATAACAATCCACCCAACCCCCACTCCTTAGGTCTCTTTCCTGATGTCTTCATGTACAAGATGCTGCATCCAAGCCTGATCAAATAAGTCCATCAATGCACAAAAAGTGTGACATTTACATTGTCATTTACAGAGCCGGGAGAAAATCATTATTAATTTAAAGCATCCTGAATTATTCAATATGGAAAATGTTGTGAGATTATTGCACCGGAAAGTGTGAAAATCTACGTGTGAATCAACAAATAAATCATATTTTCATCAGTGCTTGGAACAGCAACAGAAGTGGGGAAAAAAAAAAAAAGATGAAGAAGAAATGCATGGTTTATTTTTCTCCTGCTGTTGTTTTGGACATCAGCCATGAAGATAACAGATTTGCACAAAGGACAGTAGTCAAGCCTCTCAATGTAAGCACTAATTACATCTGCACACTCGTTACAACAAATTTGGACTGGACTCATGTTAAGTGCGAGCCATCCAAAAAAAGAAAGAGTGTGTTTGTGTAATGAGCAACATAAAGTCTGATAATATATGTGTGTGTCCTCCTCTGGTGCTGAAGGACTTAGAGGAGAGCATCATCTCTCTATTAAGCTTAATAATTCACAGGGTGCTTGTAGAAATGTGAGATGCTCTGGGTTTCAGGATGCAGGACCATTTGGGATGATAAGCAAACCCGTCCACACCTCCTGACATCTCGTGTCCTTGATCTCCAGGCCCAGAGATCGACATCGTGACAGTGACGCTAACAAGCCTCCGCCAAGGGGGCCAACTTAGTGGCCCTTAACAGCCTCTCGTTAGCCTCATTATAGGACATATGGTTGAAATCACAGCTTCAGGAGATTGATGTCTGCTTCCTATTTTGGCAAAGATCTCCAAACAAACGAGATAAAAAAGGATCCAACAGAAGCATCGGATACACAAATATCTAACAAAATAAAGACAGCTCAACATGAGGAGGGTAGTGGTACTCAAAGATCAGGGTTTAGTGTGAACCTCGGTTTTAGATTTACAGTTTGTTTTTTGTTATAACAGAGAAAAAAAACATAACTTTTATTTCAAAAAATAGATAGTTAAATCTCCTAAGCAGCTATAACTGCTACTGTAACAGTGAGGCTATTCACATGCTGTTAATAAGAAAAGACTCTAAGTGGTTTAATCTCAACTATACATAAAATTAAATTAAAACTGTCCATTAAGACAAGTGCAATATATTAATAATTCATTGAAACTAATCATTAAAGCCAGCAGTGCAAAGTCAGCTTTGATAAATGACACAAAGTATCACTGCTTTTCTTTCTTATTGTCAATGTTGTGAACACTCATTTTGTTTAAAAAAACTTTACTGGAGTCATCACTTCTTAAAAGCTTCTGTCATTTACACTGGGTGTGACCCCATGTGACCTGTCCAGGCTGGGAAAACCTCACATTTAACACACACTGTAAGTTAACTCATTAATATTTGTAATAAAATTTGCAGAGTTTCTCCTGGAGATTTGTTGCCGACTCTGTGAGATTTCTAAGGTTGGATGCACCGTGGATGTTTTTGATTGACGCTCTCAGGTTTTCATTCTGAGAGCACACGACTGTTTGGTTTACAGGGCGGACTGAATCCATTTTCATATCAAACTGAGTTTTGTGCGTTGAATAGACGAATACACATATCACTCCATCCTTCAGGGAAAGTGAATATTTTTTGTAATATTGTTACAATGTTGACAGTTGACAAGATTTTCCTTTCAGTTCTTTGTCTCTTTTCTTTGATGTGGTGTCGGGGACACTACTTCTGTTTCTGGTAATACAAACTTTTTCTTTCACTGCTCTGCCTGTACAACATGTTTAGTTATGGTTGGGGCTAAACTTTAATTTAAACATCACCCTGCATCCTGACGAGGACAACACCAGCATGCCAGTGTACAGCAGGTAATGTGGATAATCAGAATATGTCTTGTTCACTGAAGTGTAATCAATACATCGTCAGTTATTTTCTACTTCCACAACATTTTAGATGGAAGGATTGTACTTTTCACTCCACTGCATTTACATTTAACAGCTGTAGTTATTTTTTTTAGATTACTATTTAAAGGGTAGGACTACCTTCCTGAAGATGACGATGTAGTTGTCTACACTGTACAATGATGTTAAATATTCTCAATGATGTTAAATAGTCATGTAAAAGGTCAGTACGTCACTGCAGAGGTAGCTGGTTCACAACAACCGGCTGCTAGTAAGATAGCTGCTGTTAACAAACTACTGTTACCCTGTTACTATCAGTTTATGAAAAAATGTTTTTTCAGCGGATATTCTAGTTACAACATGATTGAGTTAACAGTGGAAAAGGGGTAACTTTCAACCGCTTTCCCCGGTCCATTTCCTGTTGTCATGCGGCGTCACATGACGTGTTAGATACGTAACAGACAGGTCCTGGGAGATATGTTGTGTAAAATGAGCACATCGAGGAACCGATAAGCGAAACCGAAATTATAATTTTTTTATGGGTACCCGGTACTCACTAAATTTAATTCGGTTCCTACTTGGAACCAAATTTCAGTCCCCAACCCTAGTCATAACTAAAGCAGCACTAAGTCATTATCTTATATCTATCAGTCTTAAATCTAAACAGGAAATTTTGGCAAATCTTGGTCGACTGTATAAGAGCTGAAAATATTTTACATGTGCTGTAGTGTTAAAGCATCAGTGTGTGTCTTGTTGTTGCTTAGTTATAAGAAATACATTAAGTAAAGGCAACAGAGGTTCACAATAAAGGTAAATATAGGAAACTGAATGAGACAGGAGAGCTAAATACATGGTCTGCAAATCCTAATATTCGTATCCTTTTATTTTTGGTTTGTCGCGCAGCCTAACAAACTGCTCAAGAGCAATCCTGAAGAACCAATCCCGGTCGTCTTCCTCCTCACTTCTCTATTTAAATCTGAACACTGGAGGTGACAGGAACCAGGTCTCAGTACTGCTGTGGATGTACCAATCAAATGCCATAACAGACAGGGGATTAAAAATAGAGAGACAGAGACAAGTTACCACAGAGTTCAGGTTGTGTCCACTTGATGCAACACTGAACAGCAGAGACACTTCCTGCCTAATTAGTCGTCTCATTGGTACATTCCAGACAAAGCTATTTACAGACATGGGGCGACTTAAAGAGGAAAAGGGAGGAGGTTACAGAGCAGAGGAGGGAAGAAACGCTGAGTAATCACATCTGTCTTCAACTGCTCCCGGTAAAACTGCCATGCCTCTGACATGCTGGTCGGTTGCTTGCTGTCATTAGGGTTGGGTGGATAACTCCCTCGTTCTGTTGGCACCTCTCCGTACTTGGAAACCCACCTTACTCTCATGAGTTTTAATCTATTTTCACATTAACCCTTTGCTCTGATGCTTGACCTGCAGGGTTTCCAACATAACACAACCATGTCAGCAGACAGATTCATGTGTCAGCTGGCATCAGTGAAGCGAAGCAGGGCAATATTGTGCTGTTTGTCGATGTGATGTAGCCGAATGGCGTGACTCCTATGGCCCGAGTAGATGGCGACGGCCCGGCCATAAGGGCCTGAGCTGGGTAATAAATCACTGCGATGACAGGAATAGTAGTGGCCTTTGTATTATGACGCACGGCAGCACAACTCATACAGTGCATGTGCTCCACAAACATTCAAAAAGTGTATTATACAAACTGATGTACAGCTGGACTACAGGTGCATTTTATTGATATTTTTAGTGCATATGAAATGGGTTCATTTGTTTGGTCAATTAAAAGACAATAGTCTGGCAGTTAATAAGAATTTCATCACTCAGAGTGCTGTAATATGTGCTTGGCGTCACGATTGATATCACACACAAAACAAATCAATAAGCCTAAGGATCACGTTCCCTAAGATACACCATCTAATCAAAACTATCAATCCTGCACGTCGAGCCCGGTCTGCAGTCATTACCAGCCTGCAGAGCCCGGGGCTATTAGTGCTGCTGCTACCTAGTGAGCTGAGCAGAGTACCTTGAACATTAGTGTGGTCAAACACTCTGCGCGCAGCAGGATGAATGAATGGCAGGGCTGTGGAGCCAGCAAAGTATGATCTTACTAATGGGCCATGGTAAATGGACCAGCTATGGCTAGTATGGGCTCACTGGCCTGCTCTGTGATCCAGAGCCGTGCCCATTTCACGGTGTCTGCCTGGGACCCGGCTGCACTTACTCACTGAGATGGAGAGCTCCTGGTAGGTACTGAATTTGGAGGAGGGTTTGTCTGAGGTCCTGGGACAATCATTGGAGGCACAAAGGGAGCTGTCTGTACCTATTAAGGTTTGGAAGCACTGATACAGCTTTGTGAGCAGAAATCTGTCTTCAGTCAGCCTTGAACAGTTTGGTCCGTCTCAGTGTCATCGTCTCACACACGCAGACGGTTAAACCTCCAGAGGTCATGGAGGTTAATGTCCATTTTTATCTACTGTTTAACAAGCATGAGAGCATTTAAAATGTATTAAACATAGAGAAATCTGAATTATTATCACACATTAATAATATAACAGTATATTCTGCATTTCATATTTTTGTTTTCATTCTTTAGGACCTTATTTATGCTGCTTTGTATTTTATATCAAGTCTTAATACTTTTATGTTTTAAATAAAGCACTGGGAATTACCTTATTGTTGAAAGGAGCTACAGTTTGCCTTACCTTGCCTATAGCACCAAGGCCAGGCTGTGCTATAGAGACAACTGTGCAATCAGCAACACTTCATAGCATGATTTCTACACACATGTTTTTTATTCACTTTGTTGATAGAACTAATCTTAAACAATCAGGTAATTAACAAAATTGTCAATTTTCTCTCAATTTAAAAATAATTTGATAGAAAAACAGATATTTTTATATTTAGTGTTTTAAATGCACTCAATAAATATGCAAATACTGTAAAAAAACAAAAACAAAAAGCCTGAGATATTCTGTGCAGAGAGAGTTGTTTTTTCTTCCATCAAATAGTGAAACAGTGGAAAATATGAGAAAATAACGGGTGTAAATCAAGCAGTGTCTCATTGTTGCCTGAAGCAGTGGCCCTGATCCTAACAAACTCGTAACACTAACCACAACTGACGAGTGCAGAAAGCTGAGCAAGCCTCCTCTCCTACTGTTAATGGCCGACAGAAAGACTCAGCTGGAGGAGGGAGAGGTCAGAGGCAGGCGAGAAAAGAGCGAAACAAGAAAACAAAAAACTCCTCATCCTCCTCCGAGTGATGACAGAACAGAGCAGATTAGTTTATGAAGTGTTTCCTTCTGAGATAAATTTATACTGTTAATATCAACTGTAACTTCTGCACCATAGAGCGAGATGATAGAAGTTTTTATAATACATAAGAACATATATAATTAAACAAATGACTCACAGTGTAATGATCTGGACATTTCTGAAGAACACAACAGCATATTGTGCGATTGCTCTTCTAAACGCCTGTTAATATGTACTGCACGCCATATTCAGTAATGACAACAGCTTTCTGAAAGTATGGCAACCAGACCCGACGTTTAATCTTAACTGCTCCCACTGGATCAGGCTGAAGTCTCGCCATCTGATCTTCACTTAGTGCTACAGCACAATGGCATCATAACAACATGTAAAAATCTCTCCTGGATTAAAGCCCAGAATTGCTCGTAACATCAAACACAAACTCAGACACCAACAAGCTGTAACATCACAATCAGCTGTGTAATATCACGCAGTCTCCAAAGAGCTGTAAAGGTGTGGTATCAGGCACAGAGAGCTCTCTGAGAACATGTCACCATTATTACTGTTATTGGTGTAATTGGTTTATTTGCTTGTGATTTACTCCCATCAACAGTGTTTGTGTTTTATTCTAATTTGTATTGAACTATAATCAAACTAAGAAATATCATGTTTTTATAGTAAAAGCTACGCATCCTCTTCTGCTCTGGAAAAACTAATAATTGCTGGTTTCCACAAACAGACTCCAGATTTAAAACACTGGTGAACTGCCAGACAGATTTAAACACAACGAAATGGTTTATTGAAGGGATGAAGGTGAAGACTGTGTCCAACTGTCCACTATGTGAATTATTACATTTATATGGTGTCCACATTATCTTACATTACATTCATTAGTAGTACTGAATTAATAAAAGAGATAATTGATGGAACGTTAATTGATTAATTATATATTCATTATGTTTTACTCTCTAGATATATGTGCAAAAAATGTACATTAATCAGGAAGTTGAACGCACACATAACAATTTAAAAATAATGGACATTTGGAACAGGGGTGGGAATTAATAAGACTTCCTCCTGCTTCTTTTCAAAGATGAAATTCAAAGTTTTTGATGTTGGTTTTCTTTATGTGAGTCTGTGGTGGACTACCAGCTTGATTAGTTTCCTCTTTTTGTTTTTTACATGTTTGAAATTGTCAGAAAAACAGGCGAGGAGCTGGGACCGAGACAGGTGCAGATCAGTTAAAGCAGGTATCCAAATATCAGCAGGTAGGGTTCTAACAAAACAGGACAAGACACGAGTATGAACATGAACAAAAGGCTGGAACATGAGCAAAAAGGCATCAACGAACAAGGAACTGGCAGAGGACAGAGACCGACATGAGGTTAAATACACTGGGTAACGATGAGTGATTAGACACAAGTGAGAAGAACAATCAGGGAAAGGTGTGACAACACTGACAGGAAGTAAAACTTGGACACCAAAATAAAATAGGAAATGACACGACAAAAGAAACCACACAGAACCATGAAACATTAAACTGAACATAACCAACAGGACATGACTCACATGGAAAAACAGACAAAAGAAAAAACAAGAGTAAACCAGAAAAACTAAATATAAGAAATCATGACACTAATTAAAACAAACTAGGAGAGTCATGGCTCACTGGACCAGTATCCTGTCCTCTGGCTCAGTGACTGTTGAGCATCTCTTTACCTGTGTCACTATCTTTACCCACCAGGTCTATTTTCACTGAACCAACTCACATCTCAACACAATTCATACATAAATGCATGTAATTACTGACAGTTAGCTTAGCATCATTCATCTCATATTCTGTCCTTGTCTTGTTTACCTGAGGGGATGAATCTCCAGCTCTCTTCTGTTCTTATACCAACACTGTAACATCCACACACTGCAACTCAAATGTTTTGTCCTGTAAAGTCAAATAAAACAATGCAGGCTGGAGTCATTGCCTGGGGGCACTGGGGCCAAAAACACATTTTTACAACAAACTTTACTTACAAGCCGTGAGCTGGAGTTTCTGCCACTGCTCACCGATCCATGGAGATCCCCTGGAGCGTGGGCAGAGGGAGGCTGGAGACTGGCACCAGGGTGTGGGTGGATTTCCAGGTGGGTGCTGCTCCAGTCCGACAGGGTGCCCAGTCTGGAGGCAACAGCTGAGAAGTAGCAGCAACTACTTCCAGAGTCTGAGGAGAGTTTCCTGCTTCACCAGTGGAGTACAAAGGTCATCGTCCATGTGAGGTCCACCCGGTTGGCCCCGGTGGTAGTGGTAGCACATCGGGAGCAGACACTGTAGCTTCGCATCTTTATTGGTGCACTGTTAAAAATACATGCACACGTTCACTGGGCCTCTGTGGATTTCAGTCCTTTGGTAAAACCAGTGGTAATTTATCTGCAATTATCTTCAAAACTGTACTGAACCCTGAGCTGTGAACACTGCAGGGTCCAGTTGTTCAGGAATAAATCTGATCTGATTACAGCCATCTTGGTTCCTCACAAAAACAAATAAATATTATATTGTTTATTTTTTAAGGGTTCATGTAATCCGGATGTGTTGTTGAAACTGCAATCTAAAAAAAAAAATTAAAAAAAATCAGGGTATCAGATCCCAGCAGAGGCTTCTTCGCTAAAATTAGTCACAAAATGCTCAATTCAATAACTTTGTTGTCCCCTAAGGGAAATCTGCTTGCTATATTTATACTTGCTATATACTTCCTTATTCATTCATTTCCTCCATTCATCACTGTATAATAATTACATTGTTTTTATCATATTTTATTTCATCATGAGCATGTGTTCCAAATATCCACAGCGTCTTTGTGAATAATGTGATTTTATTTGTCTTCATGTGTTGGGAGTCAGATCAGAGGTCTGACTGTGGCTCAGGTGGTAGATCGCCTGTAAATCATAAGGTTGTGGGTTCGATCCTTCGCTCCCCCTTTCCACATGTCGAAGTGCCCTTGGGCAAGACACTGAACCCTAAGTTGCTCCCAATGGTGGCTAGCGCCTTGCATGGCAGCTGAGTGTGTGTGTGAATGGGTGAATAAGTTGCCTTGTAAAGCCCTTTGGGACCTACCTTAGGTTATGAAAGCGCTCTATAAATGTAGTCCATTTAAAAAAATTATGCGATGATGCAAAGATTGTAAAGAACAAAAGTCTGTAAATATCAGCACAAAATTAACAATAAGATGAAATTCAGATGATTCCAAATAAGGAGAATTTTGATCCATGATAAACTTTTTGCACAGCGATGGTCAGGAGCTGCTTTCATGGGCAAGAGGCTGAATCTGTGTGAAATGAAAGACACAGAGTAAGAGATAAATTATGAACCTTAAGTTATTTTTACAAAGCATTGTTTTTGTCACGGGGGTAAAGGCGTGGAGCGAGGACCCAAGTGCAGACACCAAGGCAAGAGCAGCTAAGGCAGGGGTGTCAAACTAGTGCCATGGAGGGCCGAGACCCTGCAGGTTTTCTTTCCAACCGGTCACCAAAGCAGGTGATTTTAATCACCAACACCTCCTTCAATTTGAGGTAAGGAGCTCATCAGTGAGATCAGCTGCTGGAGAGATGGTAGGAAAGAAAACCTGCAGGGTCTCGGCCCTCCATGGCACGAGTATGACACCCCTGAGCTAAGTGTAATATAGTTCAATCTGGGCACAAGTATCCAAAACAGCAGGCAAAGGCAAAATCCAAAGGGTGGGCAGAGAATCCAAAAAACCAGGCGAGACTAAGACCATGAAACAAGAACTGTGACACATGAACAAAGGCTAGACCGTGAGCAAGGGCTACAAACGAACTAGCCCAGGACAAAGACACATGAGATTAAATACATGAGGTAACGAGACACAATGGGAAACAGGTGGAGCAGGTGTGACGAGACAAATCAAGACAGGTGTGACAGGGCAGACAGGAAACAAATCTTGGGCACAAACACACAAACAACAGGACTATCAAAATAAAACGGGAAACATGAAACAAAAATGAAGTACTCAACAGGACATGAGATATATAGACAGACAAAGACCAAAACAACCATTGAAACCAGAAAAAGAAACAAGAGTAGATACAAAATTAAATACAAGAAATCATAACCATAATCAAAATCATGACTGTTTTAATCATTGTTTAGTCACAAACAGAGGAGAGAAAAGACACAACAAGGGACACCGACACTCCTGAAGTCTAATCCTGTTTTCTTAAAAATGTCATTTATACCCAGGCGGTGGACCTGCTACAGAATGACTGACAGATCCTTTAATACAGTGAAGGAGAAGCGGCTCTATTTAATATATTGTATTTTATTCTGTTTAAATTGTGTTAAAGGTAAGGTTTGTAGAATCAGCAATGAAATAGTGATGCAAACGTCAAAAAGTTATTCAGTTATATCCCAAATCTTTTAAACTAAATCTAAAGATCATATCATTCAGTTTGATTTGAAACTTTCTGACTGTGATGCTGGGAGGTCCGTCTTCCCAGCATCACAGTCCTTGTGGGTCTGATGTAAGCTAGTCTGTCTTTGCCACACTGTTTACTGCTACAGCCATGTTTCCTACCTTCATACTGACTGACTGACTGACTGGGCTCATTTCCCAGCTGCATAACTTCTATAACCTCCCTTATATACCAGGTGAGTGAGCTGAATGTTGACTGTACGAATCAGATACTCATTTCTACCAATACTCTGTTTCCCTTCAGCTGCTGAAATAAATAATAAATAAATATTGATCGGAGACTCGCAGTATGAGAACCATTGTTGGCTGTCTGGTAGTGTGATAATGTAGTAAATATGCTGATAACACAAGGCTGAAACGTCTACATTTCCAGTGCAGCTGTGTCTTATTTGGCCAATGAGAACATCCACGCAGCTAAAGTACAAGGCAACCATAAAACACGCAACGCCTCGAATAACAGTGTTTCTGTTGTGTTTTCAGATTACTGCTCAAACTCAGCACCACACAAGGAACGAGAACAGCCAGCAGCTGTTTTTCAAAGCTCCCTGTTCCTGTTTTATCATCTTTTATGGATTGTGGCTGGAATGTGATGGATTGTTTTAGTAGTCTGGTTTGGGTTTAACTACAGCCTGGGTTTGAGTGTACTCTGGGCTTTAGCTTCTTATTCCTTAAACTTTTTGAAGTCCTCCCTCCATCAGCAAGTTAAAGTCTTTTTAATAATATTTTTTATCCCCTTTTTAGGATATGTCTGTGTCTTCTGTTATTACCTCCACAGTGTGTCTGCTAAATGACTACAGCTCCTGTCCTCCTGTGTATTCACCACTGTTTTAGTTCACTGTGAATTTGTTTTTGGGTCGGGCTCTGCCGTTCATTCACAGAACTTCATAGAAACTTCATTTTTGCATCAATTTTGTATCTGAAATGAGATTCTTCTTCTGCTAGACCAGGGGTCTGCAACCCTGGTCCTCGAGAGCCACTATCCAGCATGTTTCAGATGTTTCCCTCTTCCAACACCTGATTCAAATGACCTGGATGGTTATCAGGCTTCTGCAGAGCTTGATGATGAGATGATCATTTGAATCAGGTGTGTTGGAGGAGGGAAACATCTAAAACATTCAGGATAGCAGCTCTCTAGGACCAGTGTTGCAGACCCCTGTGCTAGACTAATTAAACAGTTATTATTAAATCAAGTGTTGGATTGTCGTCATGTATGAATTCACTACTTTATTAACATCTGTAAACATTTATTTTACCATCTATGGATTCATCGGTCTTGTTTTTCGCAAAAATGACTAATTTACAGGTAATGATTAACTTGTGCCCTTTGATTCAAAATTTCAACCTGGAAGGTTACTGCAGGAAAAAATTACAAGACCTTTTTTATTATTTTGTGTCTTCATTAAAACATTTTGATTTTATTATTATATAGGTATTACATTATTCTTGTGGTTATGTTGAAACTAGGGTCAAGAAAGTTACCATATATGGTTACATATAGGGTCAATATGTTTCTAAACAGTGTGGTTGTACTGCGTCACAAACACGTGCGAAGATGCCATTTTTGTGAAGTTACTAAATATGGTAACTTGTGATGTTAGGAATTATTTATATATATTTAATTGCTTCTTTCTAAGGAGATTAACAAAAAATTATTTGAATTGTAGTTTGACTTGAAGAGTCTCAGGATAAA
>OOFC01004602.1:2429-16628 GCA_900323345.1 Pseudochromis fuscus | reverse complement strand
GCTTGATTAAAACTCTTTAACAACACCCTGGGCACTCTCATCCTTCTTGTTTTATTCAGCTCCATCTCTGTGTTTTTGTTTCTTCTGTTGTAAGAGTATTAACGGCTCCGCTAACAACTGGTCACAGCTGGACACTCTGATTGGTTGGTACTCCAGCGCTGAATGTTTTTTTTACCATCGTGCAACCATAGACTGTGTATAGACATGAACGAAGCTCAAAAATGAGACCAATGCAGAAGTGCAAAAAAAACATGCAATACTCTGGATGGCCACAAGAGGCAGGCTCCACTTGACTTCAATTCAAAAGTTGTAATTTTCAATCATGAATTTTTGTGTGATAACTAAAGTCCAACCTTCTTCTCAGTGATCTGGTCCATCTGAAGATTGTTTCATCATGAAGTAGATACTAGGCTTCAAAAAGAGGAAGATTTAGGGGCGTGGTTAGTTTGATTGACAGCTCTGCTTTCCAGCGTTGAAGTGTCCTCATGTTCAAGGGTCAGACCCGCCTCCTCGCTCCTCCCTCCATATCCAAATATGGTCACTTCCTGCTCCACAATCTGGTCATGTTAGCTTCATCTGTTCTACATACAGTCTATGAACTGGGTATTACTCCAGGTTTTGTTTTGTTAAATAAAAAAGAAAACCAGACAGATGTAGAAAATGTCATTTTGTCTGTCATCTCAACTTTTAAGATTCTTGACTTCAAGACAAATAAATTTACTCCAGAGTTCAATCAATCGCGTAAACATTCGGAAAACCTGAAGAAAAAGTTTAATGAAAAGGAAAGAGACTGTTCATCTTCACTTAAATTGAATAAAGTCCTGGCTTCATTTGATTGTGTGACTGAGAGGATGAAACAGAGAATAAAGTGTCTTCCAGTCTTTCACTTAAGAGAGGACAGCCTGGGCACCTGGACACCCTTACAGTGAAATTCATTTGTTTGAACTGACATGACAGTCACTAAATATGTATAATGTGTGTGTGTAATGATAACAGCACAATGTTTATTCATCCAAATTCAGCTATAAAAATATGAGTTCAAGAAGCAAATACAGGGAATTTTCACTCATATAAAACAAGCCCTGGTTAGGAGTATGTACCACTGTGCATTTTAATGTTATTGAAATACACACTGCACATAATTGATACTGTGGAAGTAGCAGCAGGCCTGTTTTATCAGTCACATGAAAGAAGACAGCCTGTGTATGTAACCTCAGAGTTAAAGAAAATTAATGTGCAAATATTTCTCAATTATTTCCTTTATTGGGTTTGAGCTATGCACTACTGAGCAAAATATATTCAATCCAAAAACTCTTAAAGAGGACCTGTGAAACTGATCAGGGTGGGAGAGTGGGCTGAGTGTTTCAAGTATCATTAATAAAACAACCAAAACCACTGATTAATACAAATCACGTTGCCATAAAGGAGGAGCCTCTTTCAGATAAATCACCATCATTTGTCTGTAGTTTCAATGGTTCTAATATTTTCTAATAATTTCCCAGATAAACACCAACCAAAGGCTCCACTGGCCTCCTTTCAGTGCGGTATTTGATCTTGTGAGGCACAGGACCTGATGACTTTCCAAGTCCAACAACAAGCTGCTGTTGCCGCCATGTTTGCAGATCTCCACTGTCACACAAATTGTTCAATCCCCACTGTCACACAAATTGTTCAATCCCCACTGCTACACAAACTGTCGGCCAGAAGGATCGGCACCGTGCTCCCTCTGTTCTGTTCACGAGTGCATTTAAAGAAGAAGAAATAACACATAGAGTCCCAACAGATAAACATCATTATTCCTCCTGAATGAGGTTGCACAGTGATGAATGTTGAAGCAGAGAGGCTGTCATACCTTTATATTACTCACCTCCTGAACAGGCACCACAGCTCACACCACCCTGAGTCTGTTTCCCTGTGAGGTCTCTTCATCCCCACTGTTTCCACTGTGACTGGAGCTGTTGGCTTCCTCTTTGTAAAGTGTCTTAAGCTGCTGCATAACTTAAACTGAAGCAGCTGTAATGAACTGTTAGTAAATGAATAAATGAAGGTGGGATACAGGGAGGGTTTTCTCCTGTTCACTGCTGCAGGTGAGATGTATGATTTCTTGGAAATCACCTGCACCCATGTCAACAGAATCCTAAGACATGAGTGAAGTTAGTTAATATTCTGAAGTACTATTTTATGATACTTTAAGCAACACAGAGATTTTCAGCCATGAACTCTCCTCTGCTCAGGATCATTCATCAAGCATCATCCATAATGAAGCAGATTCCAGCCTGTGGCCTTTAACCTCAGTGGAAATCCTCAGTAAAATATTAACTCTGTGAAAAACTGCAGGACAAAACTGTGTTGCTGGTCGACCTGTGTCCCGAATTCTGATTTCTCTTTGTTTTTCATCCAGCTCATAACCCATGACCGTCTGAAATAAACTGAAGAGAAACTTAAAGAAATGAATAAAACAGCTGACACTGCTGGAGATGTCGCAACCTTTGATGTGGTTGGTTTTTTATCCTTCACTTACCAATTTACACATCTGACAGATGGAGACTGTTACCATGAAACTACTGAGAGAAATATGTAGCTCTCTGGCTGTGAAAATGTTTCACTATCATCACCAGCAACTAACTTTGTCATCAACTTAGTGCTGCTCAGAGCAGTGGTCCCCAACCATCGGGCCGGTACCGGTCCGTGGGGCAGTTGTTACCGGGCCGCACAGAAAGAATAAATAATAATTTAACTTCCGTTGCATTGATTATTAGAGTCTGAAAGACATTTTATTTTGAAAGGAACGACCGGATTCTTTTCAACTTAACCTTTTAGCTAACGTCAGATACATTAGCCAAAAAATATGCTCGCAAACTAGCGAAAATGAATAAAATACAAACGTCTTTGGAGAGCTTCTTTGCAACGGGTAAGAGGACAACTTTTTATGCCGGTCGTGTTATATTATATTTGCTGTATTTATCTGCCACACCTTTAATAACATTAAACCGGTCCGTGGTGCAAAAAAGGTTGGGGACCGCTGGCTGAGATGATATAGTTTTATATTTTCAAATATAACATTAGCTCCCTACTAGAAGTCTGCAAAGTAAATTATATGTTATTGTTTGGGCAAGCTGTCAAATGATTTCTATTACATTTCAATACTCAGTCACTTTAAATTTGAGTTAAGAGACATTCTGTAAATCCAGCAAGTAAGATGCTCTCTGTCTTTTTCTAATGAATATGTCTTGTTATACAACTAAAGAAAATAGACGAAGTGTAATTGTGCAAAGACAAAAGCAGCACCCATAGACTGTATATAGAAATGGACAAAAAGCAACCAGGCCTTAAAAATGAGAAAATGTGGAACAGTGCTGCAACTAACGACTGTTTGAAAGTCGATTAATCATCGACCATTGTAATGATTATTTAACTAATCCGATTATGAATTGCATAATTATTAAATGGCTTTTCTTTGGCTCTTAGCTTTTAAATTTTGCTTGAGTTTGTTTAGATTATGTGCTAATTAATAAGAAAGATCAATACTTCAGTCAAAAGGCATCTTTTAATCAACTTTGCTGCAGATTTTAGCCACCAGTGATACAAAAAGGAAATCGGCTGCTGCCATATTGTTTATTTGCCTCTGAACGCTGTTGTTCATGTACAACTCTACCCAGAGACAGAGAGAAAAGGAGAGACCTCAGTACACTGGAAAACACATCTGTGGACAATAGTCAACAATTACATTCATTGGCAACTGTTTTTATTGTTGATTATTGTCGACAGTGACTTTCGTTGCACCCCTAACATCAAAGTGTAAATAAAAGTATAATACCACCGCCGGCCACAAGGTGCTGGCTGCAATTGACTTCAATTCAAAAACCATCAACATTAAATTCTCAGTCATTAAATGTATTCCACAAGTCATTGTGATGTCATGAGCTAAAGCTAATTCTTCTCAGTGATGTGATGGTCCCTCTGAAAACCACTTCATCTTTTAGTACATATTAGGCTTTAAAAAGAGGAAGATTTAGGGGCGTGGTTAGTTTGATTGACAGTCTCTGATTAGACCTGAACTCCTGAACTTGTGTCTCAAACTCAGTGGACAGTGTCCTCAGGTCAGACCAGCCTCCTCACTCCTCCTTTCATATCCAAATATGGTCGCTTCTGGCTCCAAAAAAACCCCAACATGGTTTAAATGCCAAAACTCCAGCTTCAAACCGTCGCACTGGCATCATCCGTTCTATAATAGTCCATGGCGACAACTCAGATCTCCAGTAATGATGTCATAATGGTGGACAATCTGCACAAAGTGGGACACATTCCCTGTCTGTTACAGTTGGACTAAAACGAGCTCTCTCCTGTCACACACCCACCTGAGCCCCATTCTCCTCAGACATCAAACAGCAGTCACTGATTGCCTCTTGTCAAAGACACCACCACAAGGCTCAACAGCAAAAACACCCTCCACAGTCAGAGTTTTTTTATTTAGCTGCTGAGGCTTATTTTAGAGCGCCTGTCACCCCTGGAGATCTGCATCCATCATCATTAACAGCACGTCGGGAGCAAACAGAAACCCTGTTTGCATTTTTATCTTGCAAAAAAATGCATCTAATACTCAACTGATATGTAGGTGCAGTCACAGAAGTTTGGACTCAGCTTTTGGACAAAGCAAAGAAGAGAAAGGAGAACAAATAAAGAGCACAGGTTCATTCACATCAAAGGGACAACCTGCTGAACTTCAGACTGTACCTGCATTATTCCTACAGGATTATTTGATCTCCCGTCTCCTCCATTTCTCCTCCACTCTCTCCCAAATCAAAGGCACGGTAGCGCTCACAGAGCTTCCTCTATTTTCACAACTTCTTTTTATGTACGCCCCCATTTTACATCATTTACAGCACACACACACATACAGACACACACTTACAATGCAGGAGGACATCATTAAGGGGTCTCCATTGAAGCAGCAGGGAAGCTGGAATACACATGGGGACGTCAATGAGGAAGAATTACAGGCTTTTATTTTCTTTTTCTTCCTTTTTGTATCTAATCGTTTGTCAGTCCCATTTTCAGCAAACCCATAAAAGCCGGAGC
The DNA here is from genome assembly GCA_900323345.1 of Pseudochromis fuscus. Lineage (NCBI taxonomy): Eukaryota > Metazoa > Chordata > Actinopteri > Pseudochromidae > Pseudochromis > Pseudochromis fuscus. Next base: position 11,549 of record OOFC01004602.1, on the reverse strand, counting down.
AGGTGACACGGCACGTCTGTCATATTGTGTAACAGTGCTGGAAGTGAAAGTTTCCCCCCCTCTCGGTTACCTTAATGTTCTTTGATGTAAGGTAATGGATGTGAATCATAACACTGTGCACCCCCCACCTTCCACATTCACTCAGATTTTCCTGTTACATTAATGGTGTCACAGAAAGCCATGAATGAAGCAACATTAGCTAAAAAGATTGAACATCCTGAGTAGGTGGGACTTTTTTTTTTTTTTTTCCTGGCGTAGGCTGCAGCTTGGTGATGGCGCTCGGTGTTAGTGGATTCATTCTTTTCACCTTTATGTCTCTACTATTTACATAAATTATCTGTGAATTAATTTTGAAAATCTTTTTATTTAAATGCACCAGAGTTTTTACTAAAACTAAAAGTCAGAGGTCATCAGTCGTTTTGACGAAACCTTTGTGAAGTACAACTCTGCGGCACTTTGTGATGATAATTAGTCTTTTTGTCAAGTTCAGCCCACTGACAAGAAAATACTGACGACTTCAACTGCTCCTTTTTGCCGTGGTTAATTTGTTTTTAATGACGTGTGGTCAAAGAGTTTGCCGGTAAAGGCTAACGAGGTGGGTGTTGGCAGCGATGCGAGGCTGCTAATGATGTTACTAACTGAATGTAATGTTCAGCCCTTTTGACTATGGTGTAATTTTTCAAGTGTAAAGAAGTTTCCAGTGAAGTGCTGTAAGCAGCTTATGCAAATGTATTTAAGTAACTGTAATGGAAAAACATTTCAAAACAGGCAAGGTCCTAAGCACATGTTTTATCACTTTGCTTTAAAAAGATGATTTTTATCTAATAGAGAAGATAATATGAAACTAGATATATCCTTTCATTGCCTCGCCCAGGAAATGTTGTTTCTGTTGGTTTGTCCATTTATTCACAGCATTATGAAAAAGTACCAAACAGCCTCGATGATGTTTTTTAGGAGATAGGATTTTACACAAGGAACAAAATATGACAGTTGGGGTAAGATCAGAGGATGGACCATGTCCAAAACCATCCTGAAACATTGATAGTGTTGCAATTTCACCACAAGAGGTCAGTGTTCAGTCCCCAGTCTGGATTATGCCTGGACAGAGGTTTGCACTTTGTAGTTTGTAACTAATTGTAAAAAAAAAAAAAAGCTGCTTATGTCATATTTTTGCATTAACTGCTGATTTTATATTCAATTGAAATAAAATTCAAAATAATTCAGATACAATGATTTTCCATCAGCCAATTCTTTTGTTGTTATGGCAACACAGGGAAGTCTTGTTTGTGTAAATGATCAGCAACAGGTAAGAACAACACAATTTAGATTAAAAAAAGTGTTTTATTTTAAGCCTCTGTTTATGTCAGCTAACCTCAGTTACAGAGTATTTGATCAAGTACCTCGCTACAAGATTTTAAGGCCAGGTTGGTTAAAGATATTTTTTACCTCTTTTTCTTTCCTTTCTTTCCAGGGTTCTTTCCGAGGGGCTCTCTCCCCAGCCCCTCAGAAAGCCTCTGCAACTTCCCCACGTAAGCGTGGAGCAGAGAACGCCGTGGTCCATTTCTTCCGCACGATCGTGAGTAATGCTTAAAATAAACTATACGTCTCCAACACTCTCAGGCTTTCTCAGGTCCGACGTGCTTCAGCACCACTGTTCCTCCATGCCCGTCTCTTTGTTCTTCCATTACCACCTATGAGCTCTCACTACGTCCGTCATAACCTTCTGTTCACCTTCTGTCATTAACTCTTCTTCAGGTGTCCCCTGCCCCTCCCAAGTCTAGGGTGAGTCTGCTTTATGTTGTTCAAGCACACATGATTGGATACATTCAGAGATGAATACAGTTACTTTAAAAACCTGTGAATACTGGTAAAATTATGAGATTGTATCTTGTTAAACCACTGACTCAGTTCAGGATCATTGGATCTTCATGGTGTCTCAGGAGGTCTGAGAACCTCCAGGACAGGATGCTGAGAAGCCTGAAGGTCTATTACTTTATAATTTGATCAGAGCCTGCAAGCAGTTTTAGGTTATTTAGCTAACAGGTGGCTTAGAAAAATCACAGGAAATACATAAAAGCTGATACACCCTGCACACGAGGCAGTGATCCATTTCTGTGTGAAGCCGGATTCTGAATTTGCATAGATTTCTGTACAGAATCTAGAGACTGCATGTAGAAGATGGATGTAGTCACCAGATGTGATGTGACGAAGTGCTGTATACTGCAGTACCACTGATGGCCACGAGATACCGACTGCTTCAAAATCTGTCTCCGATGGACTTCTTCACATTTTCTTACCAGTCTGTGTCCTACGGAGCTCCTAAAGGGATGTGAAGAAAAAACATTTTGATGGAGAGAAAAAAACCCCCAAAAGTGTCGGTATCTGGTCCAGATACTAACTCGTGCGCACAAGATATCACTTCCGGTTTACAGACAAGGGTGAATTTCCCGGTCCACCTTAAAGTGGCATAGCACCTGTAGATGGTGGTGTTCAGTCATTTTCAAGCTCATTCATGAACTGAAATATTGAAGAAATTATGGATACAATTATGTATACTCTTCTGTATACCGGAAATGGTATCTCGTGCGCACTTTTTTTTTCTCCATCATTTTTTTTTTCTTCATGTCCCTTTAGGGGCTCTGTAGTATCCTGGTCGTCAATCAAAAAAATTATTTCATACTTAAGTAAATATTCTGCCTCAAACACAGGTGTACTTCATTGGTTTGATTGAGAGGCCTGATCTCATAGGCACTTTCACCTCCATCCTTTCCAAATATGGTCAATTCTGGTTCCCAAAAAAATGGACAAATGCCAAACTCCTGGCTCCAAACCAACCACAAACCAGTGGTTGGTGCCACTGTGGCTACATCCATCTTTTATTTCCAGTCTATGACAAACACCAGATGATCACAGACAAACAGGATATTTCAGTATTAGCAGGTTCTTTGTGTTTGTTGCAGCTGAATGTCACTAAATTTCTGCTCTTTTCAATGTGAGCATCTGCCTCGCTCCTCTCTCCTCCTTTTTTTCCCACTATATCCACCCCCCACTCCTCCTCCTCCTCCTCCTCCTCCTCTGCTCCTGCCTCCCCCCTCGTGACTCCTCTTCCTCCTCCCCCCGCCCCCCCTCTGGACCGGACTCTCCCACCTGCCTCCTCTCCTTCCCATCATGCCTTTGCGCTGAGTAAGACACACAATTTTTCTATTTGTCCCCTTCTCCCTTGTCCCTCTTGTCTTTGTCTCTTGTTTCTCTACACCTCCAGTGGAGAGGACTAGCAGCCAAGATAGGCCTGGTAGGTAGTTTGTAAACCGAAAAAGCAAAAGGTATCACGCCTCATTAAACTCGAGGAGCGAGTGAGGTCATCCCCTCACGCCGCCCTCGAGCCTGACGCCCGTCTTTCCATTTGCTCTCCATCAACCACTTAAGCCTCCGTAATCTGTCCATACATCAGCGATAACGCCCTCATTTCCTTCAGACCTAAGCCCATTTTCAAGTATATCATGCCCATTTTGTGACTGCGCAGCATATCCATGTGCGAATATTGTATATTCATGATAACACGGGGCCTTATTTCCTCTTCGCCATCCTTCACCATCACATGAGGCTGCATTATGCTTCATTTGGAAACGTTATCAGCACTTAATTCAGCGTCTTCATGCATGTGTGTGAAGCAGCAGGAGGTGGTTGTAGGTAAAAGGGAAAAATAGGTTTCTGCTAAGGGACCGTGTCAAAATTATTGCCAAGAGGAAGCAAAACAAATTATTAAGACTATTTCCTGTCTTAATGTATGCTTTACTTCAAGTTTTGCAATAAATTAATTGTTATATAAATAATTACATCCAAAAGACAATAGTTATGAGCACTGCCGATGCACAGAGATATATTACTGTTATATTCACATGTGAGAAGAGCCTCGGTTTTTATTTTAATAAAGTGAAAAATAAAGTCAGGCGTTCACCACTTTCAGGAATTATACCAGTCCTGAGGTGCTTTTCTACATGAATAAAAACCACTTCATTAATACATTTTTAAAAACATCTCTCTGATACTTCAACTTGAAAGGATTAAATCTATCAACTATATAAGCTGTTTCATCAAGCTGCAACTTTTTGAATTAAAATAGTTGGTTCAGTGCAAATGAATAAATCCCATCAACACTGAGGTGTGATTTGCTGTGATGTTTTCTTTCAAGTATCAACACATGGTCATGAAAAAATTGTACTTCCCTTTTTATTGAATCCACAACAAAAAGCTGCCTTTGGTGGATTCAGCTTCTCACTTATGTTTAATTCTAAATACTTGGATTGAAACTTTACCAGAAGTACAACACAATTCAACTGTAAACTGGATTTAGTATTTTTTCCACTATTATGTTTTGGTTTGTTTTGGTTTTTTTTGGAGCGCACACCAGTCCATCACCTCTGACCACAAACTGGAGAAGGAGGGCTTAATGTATTATCACTCTCTTATCTGGTGAACCTCTCATGTACTGAACTGGAGATGAATGCAGGGCTGTGTGTAGAAAGGTCAGCCACATTTGAATCCCCTGGCAAACGACTCTGTTAACGCACTTGACTCCTTCTCCTCCTCCGCCAGGGCCCACAGAAGTCACAGTCCGCTAAAGCCAAGAAGGCCAGTGCAGGGGACGGCAAAGGCACCCTGACTAGGATCTTCAAAATGGTAAAAAATAAATAAAAAATAAAAAAATAAAAAATCAAGAAAGAAAGAAAAAAAGACTGCATGTCAAACACTTTCCAGCCTCTACACTGCTTCTCTTTCCTGGAAATGAAATGGCTCACATAATGGAGTTTCTTCCCTACTCACTTTCTTGCCCCTGTTTTCTTTTCTGCCTCAGTGATGATATCAGCAGCAGAGTGAGTAACTGATACGTGATGGAGGGATACTGGAGTTTAACTCTGTGCATTTGTTCAGCACTGATACGCTTAGAAGACTTTGTAATCTCATTACTACTGCAGCGAGCAGCCGAATAATAAGAGGCTTTTAGATACAAGATTGATCTCTTTGCACGCCGCGAGCTTTATGCCAGCGCTGATATAATCACGCCAAAGATGGTGGATCCAGTTCTGATGTAAGGGCCCGGCGGGTCCGCGGCTAACAAACTTCACCAGAGGGACAAAGTGGCTGCTTTATGCATAATATATGCGAATATATAATATAATATTATTATGCAGAAGCATCAATAACTTGCCGAGCACAACAGGCTCCTTCGGGTGTTTTGGAGGACTCGCTGTGCACAAATGCTGGCTGAATGCAAAACTTATTAGGCACATAGTGCACCTGGAAGAGCTTATTATTTTTTACTTGGAAAGTGTGTTTAGAAATATAAGAGCTTATTAGCTGCTAGTAAATACGTTAAACTTTATCTGGATAATTTTTAGGTTTAAAAGAAAAACATACAGACCACCTGTAGCAACAAACAGTAAAAAACTAAAAGGAAGGTTTGGAGCTCGTTTCTCAGTCTGGGTAAAGTCTAGACACATAAATCAGAAGCACAAAAAAAACAACACACCCCATACACAAAATAAACAAACTGAGACAATTACTGTGTGTGCCTGTGGACCACATGCAGGATCAGGTCATGGTTCTGACCCATAATGCCACAGGGCCTGTCACGACACCCGCTACACTTTTAGAAAACAAGAAAACTTACAGAAAAAGTAAAAATGTTGTGCATACAGCTTGGAAAAATAACACACACACTTAAACATGAGCATATATCCACTTACAGCTTCAGTACAAAGGCTTTTATAACAGAGGGAGATGCAGCAGACTGTAAGAGATGGATGGAGGCACAGTGATGTCACCTGATGGCTTCTCAAGTCAGGAGTTTGGCTTTTGAACATGTTGGTTTTTTGGAACCGGCAGTAATGACCATATTTGGATATGGAGGGAGGAGGCGGGTCTGACCCTTGAACCCGAGGACACTGCACAGTGCACTGACTGAGTATTTCAGAAATGAAAATGACCATTTTTGAATTGAAGTCAATTGGAGCCAGAGTTTTTTTGGAGCTAACTCCTAGTGGCCATTGTTGGTATTGCACTACATCCATCCTTTTATATACAGTCTGTGGTTTACACTCATAGTTTCCAGTTAGCTAGTGGTTAACCAGTACCAACTTCTCTTAGCAAGATGACAAACTTAGACGTGGCAGTGTTGAAATAATGGGTTTTTCAAAAATAAATGTGAGTGAGAGCGTGACCAAGAGGTTTTTTAATTAATGACAGCACATAATTATAAAAGTCTGAGTATTAATATTAGCTGGAGTTTTAATCACTAAAAAAAGTCTGAGAACAGATGGAAGCTGTGACTCTGTGTTCCCGCCATGACTAAATAAAGTGAAGTTTTCAGACTCCCACAGTGAAAGTTTCAGGACACTCGGTCTGATACGGGAACATTCAGCCAACCTTTCAGCTGCTGCACATGTTCATTAGCACTCACTTCAGGCTGCTGCATTCACAACTGCTAAGCTCTGAACTTTCCACAGAAGCTCCTCATAAGCTGTTTTGTTTCTCAGATGTCATGAGAAGGAGTGGCGCCTCTCATGCTCCACCAGCTCCCTCCTGTCAGGTTTTAATTAGCCAGCCTCTGCGACTGTACCTCCGTTTAGCAATTACTTGAAGGTGGTGGAGGGATCTCAAATTTCCCCGGGGCTGCATCCTCGGTTGCCGTGGTTGAGATGTTGTCGCTAGGCTACGGGAGAGTAAACAGCTCTGAAGGTGAAGGACTGCTGGGACTCCCGTCTCCGACCTTTGTGATACAGCTAATTGGCATCAACTCAGAGCCATCACAGTATTGCTTTTGTTTCTTCACACACAAAAACTGCATCGTGATCAAAACAGTTTTCAGCTATAAAGACAAAAAACGCCATATTAACTTTACTTAATGTTTCACATTCTGCTTCTATTAATTTTCTGTCGGATTGAAATCGTTAGCTGTATATGGAGTTGAGATAATGAACTTCTGGTGAAACGGCTGGAACAAAGAGAGCTCTGGTTTGATGAGGAATCCACATTATGGATTATCTCCTGAAAACAATCCATAAAGATTTGTCTCATTTGTATAATCTTGCTGCTTTTCACAATCTTGCAGCTTGTTCGATCTCACTGAGGGAGTAGGAGGGGGCGGAAAAAATAAAGTCTCTCAAACAGCTCGGGTATAAAGACAGGATTTCTGACAACAAATGGAAAACTTGAAATGCCTTAAAACTACAATGAAAAGACATTTGGGGGATCTGTGAAGCAAAACAACCTCCAGCCCATCCAGCCGCACTCCTCCTTCAGGGACACATAACTCCATCTTACATAAACAGTTTTCTACAGATTTTTCTAAGACTGAAGAGCTGCTTACAAAATAATGGCTTCCACGCACGACATGAACATCACTAATGTATCTGCCAGGGGGAAAACATCAGCGGTGAATTCTGCTGGAATAAAGAAAAAGATGGTTTGAAATATAGGAACTTATTTGGCATTCACTGATTGAAATCAGTAGTTTGAAAAAATAAGAAAATTGTATCCAATATTATAGTACCTCTCATTTATGTTATAATTCTCTTCATTTTTTTCCCAGCTGTCAATTTTTTTTCATTAATTAATTTTCATTTTTTTTCTATTTGTTTCACTTTCTCATATTTTTGATCTAGAAATGCAAAATTGTCACTTATTATCTTATTACCCAGCTTCATATTTATGTCTTTACTGTCTCATAACTTTTACTGAACACCACTCTTTTTAAAACTTACTTTTTTTAACCACTTTTTACAATCTCAGTTTGGCTTAAAAACGACATTTGAATTCTTTACGCAACCTAAACAAATAAACCTAAATATGCCAGATTTTTTGACATACATAAATTTGACTTGTTTTGTCATAATTTAGACTTTTTTGTCATAATTTGTGATGTAGAAACTTAACAGTGTGAGCATCATTTTTACCCAACACTTTGTAATAAATCTGATTAAACCTCATATTTTATTTCCATAATCTTAAGCAAACAAGTTTTTATAATTTCTTGTAATTTCAACATTTGTTTTCATAATTTTGACTTAATATCACATTTTACTTGCATGATGCATAATTTGCATAATTTTGACTTAATTTTTTATCATCGAGTGTGACCCAGTGCACCCCAGTTTCCCTTAGTATCCATCAGATATGACACATTAGTATGTCATAATTTAATTCTTTTATTCTTGATCTCTTGGTAGAAATGGTATACATCGCTGCAAGCATCACACCTGCCCACAAACACACTAACCTGCTTATTTCTCTCACATTAAAACACTGCTCTGATTTTTCAGTGTTAGACCCTGGTCTCATTATTCAGTAGAAAAACAACTAAGACTTTGGAGAGTTATTTAATTTAATGATGTGTGACAACAACGCTGAGGCTTAATGCAACTAATTAAATCTGATGAAATACTTCATCAGTTTTTTCCGAGCAGAGAAGTGGCAACATATCCAGACAGCTATTGTTTTTAAACCGCTTATGATTTATAATAATTGAAACTGGATGTCAGAAGTTATTGGCTCTGAGTTAACGAGCTTTTTGGTTTTTGGAGAAGAAGAGAAATCTGTCTGCTTATGTGAAACCTCTCATCCTCAAGAGGGTGAAGTGGACCAGGCTCTAAAACCATCAGAGTAGTCCTCCAGAGCTGGGACAGACCTCCTACCTGCAGGTACTCACCTCGTCTCTTTTCTGTCACACAGGGAAGCAGGAGTGCTTCTCCAGGCAAACGCTGACGTCCCTCTGTACAACTCCTTCCAACAGCACGAGGGCAGACGTTCAAGAGCACGGGGGGATAAAAAAAAAAAAGAGGAAGAAAAGGAGGAAATCTTGTCGACCCCTTACACTCACCTTCCCCTCCGCCTCTGTTAACACTCTAATGTTCGCTAAACCCCCACATGTCCCCCGTTACTGCCCTGTTCGCCCCTTTGGCTGGTAGATAGCGACACAATCTGCCCCCCCACCCACCTCCCCCTGCATGCATTGTGCTTAAGTCTGTGCAGTCATCATCACCGGTGTGAACTGTTTGCTGAAGTTGATCCTGAAGCCGCTCACATGTGCAGCCTGAATGACCCCCCCCCCCCCCCCCATCC
>OOFC01004601.1:21114-34997 GCA_900323345.1 Pseudochromis fuscus | reverse complement strand
CACTTCCTGCTGATTTGCGCATGCGTGACGGTAACTCTACCTGGGCAAACTGCCTGAAACACATTGCGAGCATAGACTGTATATAAAGTAAGTAACGACACACTTCCTAGGAATGTAGTGGAGTCTAAAGTACAACATTTGCCTTTGAAATGTAGCGGAGAGAAAGTAAAAGTTTCCAAAAAAACAAATACTCAAGTAAAGTACAAATACTGAAAAAATGTGCTTAACTACAGTACTCAAGTAAATGTACTCCATTACTGTCCACCACTGCTAACAGTGCAGGTCATGTCATTACGGATTATACCTCGTGGAGAGGCCTCATTTCCCTCCACAGAGCTGAAAAGCACTTTTTAGATTATGCATAGGTACCTTCTCACAGGACAGATGAATGATGAGGAAGAGGCCTGACACATCGCTGAAAAATGCAGCCCACTGCAATATACTGAACCATCTCTTGTTGATTTTTGCTCGGTAACATGAGCTCACGTAGGGTACTCGCATCTATCAGGACGCTATTTTGCATCTTATCTCAAAATTTGTGGAGTCCCTCCATATCTCGTTTCATCATAATGTGGATGAATGTCTGCTGGGTGTGTGAGTGTGTTGGAGTTGGATGGATTTGAGGCACATTTTAAGTTTTTTCTCTTCTGAGATGGGGCTGGTGTGGTACAGCGATCCGGGGTACTGTCGCACCATATTTATTCAGACCAGTCCAAACATGTCAGGGGTGCTATGAGCCCCGGTGAGAAAAATGATATGACATGCCTGAGTATTTGAGATGCCACTCAAATACAGTTTTTTTTTTGTAGCACTGTACAATTAGGGGAAGCTGGGAATTGTTAACTAACTTTAATAGCTGTAGTGTTTTATAGTGTAGAGTCACGCCTCTACACTGTTCACGTAACTCATGCCAGCAGTACGTGTTGAGAAAATGTGTAAGACAGCCAACAAAAAGATTTTTAATCTAGTTCCACAAAATATAATGTATCATGCCAATGGTTGTTGACCGTACGTATTTGGCTCACCAGGCAAATATTTAATCCTTATCTGCCAGCGCTAGCATGAGTGAGAAATTTCTGATATGATCCATGAGCAACAGAACACAGTCGTCAGTCCTTTGGCATTGTTAAGTATGTTTTTGAAGAGAAAGCAGTCAGTCATGTTGATTGTGAATTTGTTCCAGTTGGGCAGACAGGTTGGCCCCAGAGGACAAACCAGGTCTTTGATTTCTTTGACTGTCTCTGCCAAGCAGGGATTATATTCGTTTCAGTGACACTTCAGAATAAAATCTCTATCCAAACAAAACACCTTATTGACAACAAACATAATTAACAATTTAGGATTGAAATCGTCTCACATGAGTGACATGAAACGTTCTGTTGTCATACATTTGGTGCCTGTTAAACAATGTGGATTTGACTGCAATTACATCTTATTTTAAATACTCCCAATGTCAGATTTAGGTCTGTCATATGCATGATTATCATTCCTCTCTAATTAAACCATGCTTTTCAAATAAGCCCATTGTATCAGGACTCTTGATGTGTGAATTCTAGTGCTGACTTGACCCTTTTCTCTAAGCTCTACCACCTGTCAACAGTCAGTTCACACTTCACACCCAGCTTGGCATAGCGAAGCTGGTGCCAGGGTGCAACAATGTGACAAGACAGGGCACTCATGCACGACCTGGATAGTCTTGGTAACTATTTATGACTGATGCAGAGAATCATTTGTGCCCTATTTTATAACCACCGACAAGCTGGACAGCATTTTGATGAAGCATTACATGGATTCATGAGAGATTCACTGCGAGGACTTTGAAGCCCAGAACCAAAACAGATTACACACATTATAAAAGCAGCAGTACATGCATTGGCTCGTTTGATGATCGTATTGCAGGTAACGCCTGTGCCAGTCCGGATTGTGGAGCTGGATCAAAGATAATGGCATAAACTTTACCAAGCCAAGAAACAGGTAGTGTGCTCTGCTTGATTTGCAGTGCAGCTGGAGTTTCCCTCATACATACATGCCCTGCTGTTTTCAATCAAGGGTTTACTTTGTCCAGCAGCTAATTAAAGAAAAACCTGATTTCCTCTTTGTAAAACCTGGTGCAGCACATTTTATCTCCTGTCAATCATAGTTATATAGTTTTTTTGTCCCTGTTTTGTGGAAACCATGGATGTCCTACAGATCAGTTTTGCCCGTTCTCCGCCTTATGTCCAATAGATTCTTTAGATGGTGTATTTGAGGTGGGAGAAGGTTGTTTAGATGTAGAAAATAGTTAAATTTAATGAATTAGGATCTCAAATCTGGAGTGTTGCTTTTATACATTTTAGAAATAAGATTCTTTCCTCCTCCCTGTCAAATTTTTAAATGTCCATCTGTCTCTTACTGGTGGAAGTAATTACCCCGGGTCATTAAGGGCTGGGAAAAACACTGATGACAAGGGCTGCTCTCATTAGACTGGATGTCAGGTTAACAACGTTGTGTCCTTTCCTAAGGCACTGACAGACAGGTGCCAAAGGTTCTTCTCTTCCTCACTGAGAAAGTCAAGATGAACCACATATGGCCCTGGCAGAAAACGTAAAAAGGAAGTATAGGGAGACCTCAGTGGTGCAAAAACCAGGTGTTTTGACATCTCCTTTCCATTAAGTCAGTCACAGGGTGGCCAGTATGGAAATGAGACGGTGTACTGTGACACATGTGTTTGCCTCCACATCGGTTTTGCTTCCTATTCCTAGAGCAGAGTCTGAAATAGATGTGGTCTCAGCACAACTGTGTTTATTGGACAGAGTTTGCACTGGTGTATTTCCCCACGTGTCAGGTTGTTAAGAATAGGAGGGAGCAGGAAAAGTCAGGAGCAGCGAGGAGGCCAAGAGGAGTGAGGGAGGAAGAGGGGAGTGAAGTAGGTTACAGGGGAGAGTCACTGAGGTCCTTGCTAAAAATATTTTCCAACTTGACTTTAGGAAGAAAAAAATTACTTTTTGAATTCTCCTTTAATTGCAGTACATGAAATGAAACCTTTTTGATTTTAAGGATCATAAAGTCTAAATTGAGAAAAGCACTTTTGGCTTTGTGGACCTGTCTTTTATGGATCAAAAGATAAAAAATCCAGAGATAAAAAAAGAACTATAGCATATGTGCACACATGTGAGAGAAGAAAGACTATATGGACTGAGATTTCAAATCTTACTCTTTAAACATCTGGTTCTGCATCTATATGCACATTTTACTGCAGTAAGAAAAGCTGCTTGGCTGAAGCAGCTGCCAACCAACACATGGGGAACGGCCAGCCTCCCTCCAGCTTTATATACCGAGATTATTAGAGGAGCATTTGCGTACATAGTCACAAAAATGATGCTAATGAGCAGCTTCACCTTCCACTTACGATAACTTCATGGTTAACTTGTTTTAACTGTGCTGCAGCTGCCCTCGTCACCACCCCCCAGCCAGACCCACTTCAATTGTTGATCCCCCAGTTTATATCTGTGTCAGGCTTTTGTCTGGGCTGCTGAATGGATGCATGCCTTCACGCTGCTCTCCGCTCCACTACGTATCTGTGTCAGTGGTGGGGAAACCCTGCTGAGGAGGTGAAAGCCTGGGCTACAAAAAAAAATGGGGGGAGGGAAGAAAAGGGTGGGGGGTATTTACGTGGGGGGGTGTTGTGAGGGTCACCCCACCTGGTAGCTAAGGAATGACTCATTAGACGGGCAAGCACTAATGAAAGATTTGTCTGTCCTCACGTTGGCCTTGCTGTCATGTCTCCCTGGAATTCTGCAGATTCCACCTTCACTTTCCTCTTCTGTTTCTCTCCGACAGCATCAGATAGCATCTTGACGGCTAGTTAGCATACATAACCTGGACATAATTAGTCTGCAGTGCCCTTTAAGTGCTTTGGAGAATATGCTCAACAAGGGGAAACAGTAGGATTTTGCTCAGACAAACGCTACCGCCACCTTCCAGATGAATTATTATGACCGACAAAAACATAAACTTTTGCTCAAACTGTTATGTAAACACATCAATAAACACAACTCCCCCACCCCCCATTTCCACTGAGGGACAATAGGTGTCGTTGAGCTCTGTGGGGCAGGTTTTGTGTTTTTTAGTACTTGGCTGTGGGATGCCTCGGTATCAGATGCCTCTGCCAGGATAGAGTGTCACAGCCCAGAAACCTGATCTCCTCACTGCTCCCATGAGACTGTGGCTACTGTGCCCTCTGCACAGTATGTAGAGGAAGCCCAGGTACAGCATCTGTGTAAGGAAATCAAATCAAAATCAAAGAGCATGGACCCAGAGATAATTTATTGTGCGCGATCTTTTCTGAAGGCTCTTCATAATGCAGTTTTTCTGTCGTAGCAGCAGGAAACCAAAGACAAGGCAGCCACACATTTGACATCCAGGCCTGCAGTGCATGTCAGCTCTTTTCTCATCAGTAGATTAAGCCCATATTTGTTGGGTGTTTTGATGATTTTTGACCTTGGTCCATGCCTTAGCTGTTTGCCTGCTCGGAGACTTTCACGCCCCGTGGGTCCATGCGAGCCTTCCTGTGAGGCTCGCTGCCAATGACACAGGCTTCTTCAGTCTGTGTGGCCCCACTCAGTTTTCTCTAATCTAAACCATCATCTCCATATGTCTTCTATCACGGCTTCCAAAGCATTCGAATAAACTCCAGGCAACAGGAACAAATTAATTAATGCCTTTATTACTGTGTGCACTTTGTAAACTGCTTGTGTGAGTGTGCGTATATTCTTGCATGTGTGCAGCATGTGCAGCGCGATGTTCACGTTCGTACTCCACCCCACACATGCTCAGACATTTTCCATGTAATTGTCTTGATCCACTGTTCGGTTGCACTCCAAACATGTTGGAATAGATCTCAGTTTTACCTGCATTCCCGCTTAATGATTTCCACCTGAGTGCTATAATCTGCTTTTATTGACCCATCATTCACCTTATGTTTTTGTTCAGAGAGAAGGGGATAAAAAGAGTCAAAGAAACTCTGCTCCATAAAGTAGCATGTTGCAATCTGTTGCACGTGTTGGGAGGTCTTCCACTTTAATTACTCGTGTTTTCTCTTCATAAATTTTGAAACACAAGGTTTTCGAGTGAGAAAGGGGGGGGGGGGGAGGAAACAGTGTTGATGTTGTTGTTCTGTTGTGTTTCGTGACTGAAGAGGGCTATTACGCATAGTGTAAACTCAAGGGTTCCTCATGAAAACACCAGAGGATAAAAATGAAAGATGGGTCAGTTTAGCCATACACACGGCAGGCAGTGATGTGGCGATTCTGGCGCACATGGGACTGCTCTCCCAGATGGCTACAGTTTGTCTGACCTCAGCCTTCACCTCTCACAGAGTCTGTGGCCTTTACTGACCAGTGGAGCAGGCTCCTGGCTCTCTGGGACAGGGCTAAATCCAGACATGGGCAGGGCACTGGCTTGTGACTGTCAGAAGTTTGCAGCACTTTATCCCTGCGAGGCTGCAGCGTATCTCCTGCCATAGCTCTCAGTTGGTTGCCTACCAATATAATACAGCTAGTTCAGATAAGACATACTGAGTTGCCAATCCTTTACCCACTCCTATGCTCTGTTTGATGCCTAGAAAAACTGCTACAACACTTCTCTTGTTCATTTTGGGTTTTTTTCGCCCCACATTTACCTAGGATCTACCTGTACTATATAAAGTTACAACACTAAGCCTCAACCATGTCTGTGGGACGGACAATACAGTGAACATGGTTGCATCGTGACTTTAAATAATTGTAAGGCTCTCCTGTCGACTGTATATAAAAGATGGAGGGAGCCACTGTGACATCTCCCATTGGTTTGTGGGCACGTTGAAGCGTTGAGAAGATGTGACCATAAATAGATAGGAAGGCAGAGCTGGGGAGCAGCAAGTGAGCGGGTCTAATGGAGCATCCAGTCTGTGAGATCTGGTGTGTCAATCAAACCTGCCACGCCCCAAAATATATCTCTTTTTAAGGTCTAAGGCCCCAGGAAAGATTTTCTCCTCTGTGCCGCCACTCGAAATCAATGGTTTGTTTTTTTTGTTTTTTGTTAATCTATTTATGTAAAGTTACAAGTTGTAACTGTAATGGTAACACAGCTCACAGATGGAGTGGTGAAGTTGTGCCAGACTGATGACCTTAAATACTGATACTGACCTATGCGTGCTATTGTTGGGGACGTGACAGACAGTGATGAGGACAGATTGTCCAGAGTAGTTCACTATGGCTAAGGTAATTAGCTTGTTTACATAATCATTTGTATTATTTTTCCTGTTTTAGTTGTCTCTGTTTCCACACAGCCTGGCAGCAAATTGTCTGTGGTCTCTTAATTTTTCTCCACCAGCCTCTCTGCATCCCACATGAAAGCTGCTGATTTGATTGTACATTTTAGGAAAGTTTTATGTGCACATACCAATACAATGTTAACAACCCTCGTCCTCCTCAACTCCTAGCCTGACACATCCACTCCTGAAAGTAAACACAGTTTAATTTACACCAGTGTATGTGGTGTTGTCCTGCCCAGTGGGGTCTTTGTGGGTTTCCTGGCTGTGCTTTGGATGTGGTTTATGTGTTCCGCCTGCTGCGCAATGCATGAGCAGTGGGAGTCATCCTTTTCATTTTATAGCACTTTCTGGGAATAAAGGCATGTGAACAGATGAGTAACTGAGCATGTTAAAGGTGACGGTAGATGGAAAATGAGCGAGGGTCATAGCTTCATTAGCAAACTAATTTTATACGTTGGCTATCCAGCAGTGAGTGATGAGGAGCACTGGTTTTAGGTTGAGGTTGGCATATGGAGATTAAAAAAAAACAAGGGATCTGTGACTCATACAGAACGGGAATGAGGACCTGGAATGACGACCTGGAATGAGGACCAGGAGTGAGGACCTGGAATGAGGACTTGGAATGAGGATCTGGAATGAGGACCAGGAATGAGGACCTGGAATGAGGACCTGGAATGAGGACCTGGAGTGAGGACCAGGAATGAGGACCAGGAATGAGGACCTGGAATGAGGACCTGGAGTGAGGACCTGGAATGAGGACCTGGAATGAGGACCTGGAGTGAGGACCTGGAATGAGAACCTGGAGTGAGGACCTGGAGTGAGGAACCAGGAATGAGGACCTGGAGTGAGGACCTGGAATGAGGACCTTGAATGAGGACCTGGAATGAGGACCTGGAATAAGGATGTGCAATGAGGACCTGGAATGAGAACCTGGAATGTACCAGCACTGACACAGTGTATCAGAAGGTGTTGGAAGCAGCACAGGACAGATTCACTTTTTAAAGTTGTCCTCTCAGCAGCAGCATGTCCATCCAAGACATCCTGGCCTGTTTGAATATATCAGCACCACCACAGCAGGTTTTCTCTTTTTCCTTTTTTTGACTCCTCCACCCCGGGTAGTGGAGCACATTCCTGATGATTATGGAAATTCCGCTATTACGTTTGTGATTGTTATAATTATGAATCCATTACATCCCTGTAGCTATTTCAGCTGTGAAAACCTGGCTGTGTGTTGCAGTTTAAGAGGAGAAAACAGCTGCTCTCTGTGGTACATCAATATGAGCCATCAAAGAAACACTTTCACTCCGTTGAGTCATTCATGTTTCAGGTGCTTTTCAGTAAAAGCCTCAGGTGAAAAACGAGTGGCTTGTCCTTAGATGCACTCATGCATTGTTTTAAATTTAAGGCAGTCTTGTTTTGAGTTGCTTGGTTTTATGCCTCTATGGCACAAACATGCAAATCAACTGACTTCAGAATATATATTAAATTAATTTGAAGTTCAGGCAGTGGAGAGGCACTTGGCTTTGTATTCTCCTTGCAGCTGTATTATGGCTGTCAAAACTGAAAGGTGCATCTCAGGTACCCAGAGTGTTGTGTAGTGCCCAAACTATGTGGTCTCCTCCATATCTTCCTTTGTTTTTGTTATACCAGGTTTACATTGGCCCTGTGACAAATCCATGGCCAGCATGTAGAGCTATTTGAAGTTTCAGGTGGTTTCGAGCTTTCATGTGAGCATGATTTGAGTTGGGACTAAACAGGGAAATGCAGATGGCCCATACTTTTGGGTGCATATCTGTGCCAAATGGTATGGAACTAATCTCCACTGAGTTATTTCTCATTAGAGATGGGCCTCTGGGAGGTACGTCGGTGTGTGGATTGGACAGGGACAGGGGAAGGAACTGTCTGTTCCTGCAGATGGGCTTCATTTAGCTTTGGGTAGGAATAACTTTCTAGTAGTTTTGCTGCAGTCCAAATTACGTGGCTAAGTGGAGGAGAGCGAGCACTTTGTGCAACGGCAGCGGAACGGCATGGAAGAATTTCTCTGCCTGACTGTTGCTGATCCATACACACACACACACACACACACAAACATGCTTCTGGGATTTAGCCAAACCCAGTTGCATCCCAGGTGCTGATGCACCACTGTTAAAGTGCTGTGCTGTGATGTGGGCAGAACGATCACTGGCTGTTCAGCAGTGTATGGTTTAATGCATCTGTTGACTTATTAACATTCAGTGCTCATGTGCAGTTAAGACTTTCAGAAGAAAAAAAGCATTGGTGATTTGGGGTTAAGCAGGACCACAAATCAAGCTCACTTTGTGTGGTGAAGGTGTGATGAGTAACCCAGAGTTATCTCTCTCTCTGTCTTTCCGCTCCAGTGATCAGAGAGTTTGCCTGTTTAGAGATCCCTAATCTAAACGCTGAGTCATTTTCCCGAGGTACAGAGCAGTGAATATGGCCCTACCTTGACCCGCAGCAGAGTTCAGTCGTGTTAACAGCTTTGCTGCCTGTTTACATGATGTATCAGCTGCAGATCTAATAGAAGAATCACAGTTATGGGCTTGGGTTCATAGTCAGACTAAATATACTTTAAAGAATCAAACACGCATTTACACATTTTACAGCTGGTCAACTGACTGTAATATTATTTACTAATAATTACTGTTATTACTCATTTATATTACTCTACAAGGGGTTTTACCATAGTGATGACAATAAGGAGTAAATAACAGAGAAGAAAAGTGTCAGCTGTGAGAAGTGATTTAAAAGATGATGCCAACTTGTTCCACAGCTGTGAGGCCCAAACTGAAAAGGCCTTGTCACACTTCCTTCCTGTTATTTATAAAGACATAAATTACCAACATCACACAGCTTCCCCTCTTAATTCCTCTGGACTGGTAGAGATTTATTCCTTGTGGATGTTGTTGTCAGTGACTTGCTGGGACTTTTCCGTAAAAGACCAACACTCATCTCCCCATCAGGCTTCTGAGCCATGTACAAAACATTTAGCGCTCTGGTCTGCTCCGCTCTCCTCGTGCCAAATACCATCAATGCCATAAATTAGAACCAAGACATCTACTAAAGATAAGAACCTCTGCTGGAACTCGATTGTGAGGTGTCTGATTTCAGTGTGCAACATCCTCAGATGAGAGCAGTTTAACCACATATGGCGTAGTCCCCAACTATCTGCATTGCAACTTCATCTCCAGTGTCTTATCTGTCTATAAACGAGTGGATTGCACCAATAATAAATAAATAAACTGTGCAGCATTATCCTGCAATGACATGTTAAACATAAATATTCAACCTCCTTAAGATAGACGTAAGAATCACATATAAATTATTATTTTGTTTTAATACCTACATTGTTTTACATGTCCTTTTCAATTAGTCTTTTCCTTTTCACAGAAGGGTTGGATTATATGATGTTGCATGTTTGTTGTCTCAGCGGGCCTCCATATGCTTGCTGTCACTGCGTGTGAAGTTTTATGTGTCTTGTGAAAATGTTGTGTGTCACTGAAAAGGCACCCGAAGACATCAGACCACATCAGTCTGGTCCAGCGTCTCGGAGTAGCCTGTGTGTGCCCACAGAACTGGCAGGCAACACACACCCTGTCTTTGTGTCTCTCTGTCTCTCTCTCAGCTCATCAGCTGAAGGGATTTACTCCACAGCTGAGGAGGCCAACAACAATAATGAATAGGAGAGTCTCTTGCTCTGTATCCCAACAATCATCAGTGTTTCTCACACAGCAGATTCAGTGGCAGCCCTGTGTGTGTGTGTGTGTGTGTGTGTGTGTGTGCGTGTGTGACGTCATGCATGTGTTGTGTCTACTTATTTGTTTCTCTCAGTTGTACGTTTGGGTATACAAGTTGTAACTCAATGAGAGAGGAAGACAAACAGACTGTCTCCCTGACTGTGTCCATGCCTTTTTCTGTACATGCCAATCATCTGTTAAATGTTTGCCGACAAAAACATACAATCATGGCTTCAAGCAGCATCTGTCAATCATAGAGGAACACGGTGAATAAAACAGAAACGCTGAGAGAGGCAGAGAGCGAGAGTCCTGAACTCCACTGCAATCCTCTGCATTGGACTGCACTGTACTGTACGTTGCTGTATCTGCAGCAGTAACGGGCAGGTTTTGCTGAGTCAGAGAGAGTTCACGCAGCAGTGATGAGTGAGCTGCTGGGTCTGTGCTCGCCGCTGCCACTCCCTGGCAGACTGTGCAGACTGCACACAGGGTGAGGGATTGTCAGAGTAGTTGCAGGAAATGTACGCCTTCATCTTAAGCATATGTCAACCATCATATCTGTCCTTTACTGCTCTGGAGAGTTTCCATAGCTGATTAATGTGTCATAGGCATTGTGTTCCCCTATTGGCTGAAGTTTCCAGGATGACTTTGTGTTATGGTGAAGTACAGATCAGACTTTGTTAGCAGGAAACATCCTCCATTCACTAACTCTCCACAGATGTTCATAAAGTTGCTCCTACTGTTCTTTTGCTCTCACTATTCCTCTTGTAGGATAGTTTTCATATTACTCTGGATAATTGCTTCCAATGATATGTAGACACAAGGAAGTGATTTTCTTGAAATTTCTAGTTCATGGAAACGTCACGTGTGATGCAAGCGAAATACTCAAAACACAGAAAGCATGTTATTTGTAGAAGTCAGAAACCTCCTGAAACTCACCTCAGATACCACACCAGTGACTGACAGCTGATTTTTCCACTCACTCCTGTTCTCTCTCCTTGTGCAGAAAAACTCTACAACTCAACAGGACGCGAGCTGCGAAGAGCCCTCTTCTCCCTCAAGCAGATTTTTCAGGTAATTGTCTATTGATTTCAGCTCTCACTAACCTCTTACAGCACACATGATTCAGTCTCCACTCTGTTTTGTTTGTCACAATGTAATTTCAAAAAAGCAACAGTCCCCATGAAGTGCCCCTTGCCATGCTCTGTGTGAGTATACACACATTGGATGAAATGTGTGTAGCGTGCACACATTTATCAGTGCACACACTCACATTTGGACCCAGCAGTGTTTTCCTGAGGCAGAGTTGTGCTGCAGAGAGTCTGCCTTCGTGGCAGCTGTAGAGCGTTCAGGTCTGGTCATACTTCTCACACTGGGCTGGGCTGGCGGGCAGTCGGTTGCAGAGGGGGAGGGTTAACTGACAGTTAAATGGAAAAGAGAGGAGCAGACATTGATGTAGGCCCAGAATAAATTTCAATATCTCACTTTTCACACCATGAGTGGCTCTGAAATGTGTCACCTGTAGAGAATATGGATGATTCTTGTTCAGTATCACATCTCTACATTTCAGCACTGTAGTGCTATAGTTTCCGAACTGCTGTTCATTCTGTTTCTTTAGTGTGCTCCTGTATATTTAGACTATTTGCCAAATGACTGGAGTCTCCATCACAGATCTATGGTAAAGATGTTCTGGAAGCACTTAGACTTCCTCCTGGGACACAAGAAGCCCTGACCACCCCACAGTGTTTATTGCTGCCTTCCTCTTTCTCCCGTACAGCAGAGTGTATCAGAAAATGTTCAGTCCTGCAGAAAACCTAAGGCTTGGCCTTAAATTACAGAGTCACCGACAGGTGCGAGAGACGCAGGTGGTTTTGTCATCACGGACAGAACGTGGGATGAAGTTAAGAGGCCAGTCTAACAGGAATCTATTTGAACACGTTTGCATTGCTCATTGCATTTACGTTGACTGTGACTGAATGTGAAAATTGATAACTTTTATCCAGCTGACAGTTTTGTGGAGGGGTTCATGAAGAAGTCTGAACACGTGTTCCCCTTACAACACATTGTTTTGACTGCTAATAATACAGTCACCCATGTAACTGGTGTTATTTAGCAAACTTGCTAAACAGACATTTCACCTACTGTTTTCTAAACACATAATATTTGATTTAAAATCAGCATAAGTTATCTCACCAGTTTCTGGAGCTTTATTAAGTTGCAGAAAGTTTATTGTTTTTCTGTCTACCATATGTGGATAAAATGTAGTTCATGCATTCAAAGAGTTATGTACATCTGGGGACAGTTGTGTAGTACAAACTAAATCCATTGGTAAATATGAATTATTTTACAAACTACAGCATAGTGCAGCTGTATGATGTATAAACATGTGGATTCTATAATGCATATATAACAGATCTTCAATATATTTCCCTTTCCAGGATGACAAGGACCTGGTGCACGAGTTCGTGGTAGCTGAGGGACTAACATGTTTAATAAAAGTTGGAGCTGAAGCCGACCAGAACTACCAGAATTACATCCTCAGGGGTACGTACACTGCAGAACAGACGGCGACGTTGTACCAATAAAACTCACAGCATTCTTTCCTTGTACTTCAATTTACAGCACGAGGATGTTATTAATCAATCCTGCAACACTTCCCCATCCATAAACCTATCTGCAACCACATGTGTTTATATAAACTATGTAAATTGATGATTCTTCTTGATGACCCACTCACACTCACACACTTGCGGCTTATAAACAAACTCAAATGTGTGCCACAGATAATGTGGAAGTTCGGCCAAGTTCAGCAGCTGTTTAATTTATCCGTCCCATGTCGGCGAGGTGAGAGATCATACATGTTAAGGTTGAAGAGGGGCAAAGGGAGCATGTTTGGGGGTACTGGAGGACCACAGCTCGCGCTCTGAGGTCACTACCATTTAACAGCCTGCTGTGAGAGGGCAGGTCACACATGCTTAAGTGTCTAATAAAATTTCTGGCAGGATATTACAGATCATAAAACTAATTTTCCCTCCTCCCATTTTCTTCCTTAGTTTATTTCTTATTTTTCTACATGTGCTCCTTTGTTGTTTCATTCAAATTTGATGCACTTCTGTTGATTAGTGCTTTATTAGGTAATTGTTTTTACATACTATAAATGTAGACACACACTCCTAAGCTTGGCTCCAGCATTTTTTTTTAATAATTGCAAAGGTCATACATTGCTTTTGCTGTTTCTTCATTTAGCCTAGTTAAAATAAGTCACAGCACTCGACCCTTGTAATTTGGTTACACATTTCAAATAGATGTCACCCCCCTACCCTCGTGTTTATTCACTTAGATGGAGCCCAATTTTCTAACTCTGCCCATTGTTGACCTTCTCTGTCATTGAAAAAAAATCAAAGTGCAAAGGGGCGGATGTCTGTGACAAAGCACTGCTGACGCCCCCCGGCAGGTTATAAACATGAACACGACCCCTGCCTGCACTACCTCCGCAGGCTCACTCCTTCAACGTTTGATGCTTCATCTGAACTTGGCTTGTTCTCTGACTCAGACAGATAAATCACAAGGGTTAAATTGCCAAAACACTGCGGAGAAGCAGAACGACTGGCTTTTTGGAAACTCCAGAGCCGGCCACATGTAAGAGTTGTTAGTGTCATTTGGCTGTGAATGATGAGACCACTTCTCATATCTGTTCACTCCTCCTTATTGTGCCATCCTTTTTTTATTTTACGCTCCAGAGAGCTCTGATAAAACATGTGTGTCAGTGCATTTCTGTGGGACTCCTTTTATTCTTTCATGTGCTAATTTATTGGTGCATCTCTGGAGTCAAGCCCCCC
>OOFC01004601.1:5310-21094 GCA_900323345.1 Pseudochromis fuscus | reverse complement strand
CATCTCTATGTATCTCTACACCACAATGAGAAACTAAACCAAACTAACTATCTCCCAAAAGCCCTTTTAACCTGTTTCAACTCCTGACCTAATTTCTCCTGACCAGCTGAGGAAATGTGGAGTGTAGTAGATCACCCTCCCTCGTGAGCCATGTGTTGGAGCACACAAGCCGAGCATGTGCTGGATCCCAGATGCACGGGTCAGAAATGTACATAGATCTGGCTGCTTTACTGTTGATGACTTCCAAGAGGAGCTATGTCATACAGATTCCCAGGAGTGGAGTAAATTAGTTGCCTTCAATTTTCACACGTGCACGGACAGAGAGAAACAGAGACAGAGAGCAAACCAACTGCAGTAATTGGTTTGGTATCAAACACTGATCACTTCTAATGTGGGTGTTTTTTTTTGTTGTTGTAATGTCTTTCAAGTTGAGCCCAGTAAAAAAAAAAAAAAAAAGGAAAAGTAGGAGGAATGTAGCCTTCAACCCATCTGTCTGGTGTGCATTAAAAACCTCCCGACAAAACAATCTTGCTCTCTTTCATGAATAAAAATCAATCTTACGGATCTTTTGTAGTTGAAAACGGCTCCGTCACACGTGCGCACCAGTCTGCGTCGTACAACAACAGGTTCCCAGGCTCGGCTCTGTGGAACATTGCTTTCATTGTAAATGGTTGTTCCTGCAGCTTTCTTAGCAATCTACACCATCTCACTTTTCTCTTTCCCCCCATTTTTTTTTTTTCACTCCGTCTTCTCAAAGCCCTCGAGGTGTCTGTGGCCAGTTAGTGCTCCCTCAGTGATGTGGGTAGTTTCTGGGTCTGCCTGACTGGGGCCGGGCCCCCCTTTTCATGGCCCCTCACACCTGGCTCGGAGGGCTTCCAGACCTGGACTTAGCTCCTTGGAGACATGTGCTTTTTTGGCCCAGGAGAAAACTTGTATGCCTTTATCACCCCATCAGAGGGAAGGGTGTGAGGTCACCGTTACAGAGGTGCCTTTGCCATCTGGTCTCCTGTTAACCTTACAGTCAGCTTGAAACACACAGGAGCCAAATGGGTAATGAAGGACTTGTTAGGGTTATTCATTTTTCATTCAGGATGGGACATCTGTGCTCATTTTTAACCTTTCTAAAACAACTAGTGAAATCGTACATTTTTGGTTGAGGAAGCAAGAAGATGACAAAAGGTTTCATAATCTGTGTTTCTGTGGTTAACAGTGTTGGTTCTCAACAGGTCTCACTGGGTTGTTCCTTCACTTTAACAATGTTTTTATTGCTATTTATCTTTACATTTAAACTACTGGTGCATTCAGTCTGAAACTAATGCATGAAATGATAATCCAAATGTTGAACCACAGATTTAACAACACATTCAATGAAAATTCTGTAACCTGAGCGTATTGGATTGAAATTCAGATGAAATGAAATGTGCAATAACAGCATTCAGTGTGTTTTAGGCAGAGGCAGTGTGCTAATTTCTTCCATTGAGAACAAATGCAAAGTGGAAGATGTACAGACCACATATGTAACAATAGACGTGATCAAAGTATGAGCCAAATCAAGCAGCGCTCATATACAATAATCAGTACAAAAGAAGATAAATGATTAAGTGGAAGAGTCACTTTCTCAGGCTTAGGTCCCGTCTCATGATGAAGGTCTGAAGAAGGACACTGTGGATTGCTATTGAGAGTAGGATTTAGTTTCAGGACCAACAGGAGGTCACAAAGTTTTTCAGTTTTCTATCTTAAAATTTGTTGCTACTGTTAAAGAGAGCTCTGTAAGTCTTACACAGATCTGGTGTGTGCAGAATTTTGTCATTACTTTGACGTTTGACACAATATTGCTCATTTGTGTAAATACCAAGCTACAGTCTGTTTATGTAGTGACACAAGTTTTCTACTTCAGCCTTGTTAGAGCCCAATATGTAACGACCTGAAATGTAACAATGATCCAAATTGTTTAAAGAAAGATGTAATAAAACCCAAAGAGTAATAACTTTTTGATAATGTAACAAAAGTGCTGAGCCTGAAATGTAATAAAAAAAATAATGTAGTAAAACCCTAAATGTAATAACTAGTCAATAATGTAACAAGATGATGAGCCCAAAAAGTCTAAACTTTTCCCTGAATGTAACAACCTCTTATATTTTGGGTCCGTTATGACATTTTGGGTTTTATTACTTTTTTTAATTACACCTCACGCTCAGCACTTTTGTTACATTATCGACCAGTTATTACATTTCGGGTTTTATTAATTTTTTTTATAACAATTCAGGACGTTGTTACATTTTGTTTCGTCGTTACATATCGGGCTCTAACAAGTCTTATTGGATGTCTAATCACTAAACTTCTCACATTGGAGTCATGACACATTTACAGTTAAATCCAAACTGCTGAGGCAACTGGAAACACAGCAGAATATTTAGGTGTTTGTGTTATTGTGTGTGTGTTTGTGCTATTCTGTCTCATTACATTCTATTCATTTTAACCAAAAACATAGTCTGACACAGTAACACATCACTGTTGACAGCACAGTAAGTGCTTCCACGGCTCTATAATAAAAGCAGCTTGTGCAAGCAGTGAAAAAAAAAGTTGCAGCAGTGTGCTCAAACTTTTTTTTTTTTTTTACTGTGGTAAGAAAAAGATCCCTATGGTACTAATTATCACGAGCAAAACAGGGAGATGAGTTGGTTGAACAAATCACAAGGTTTTTCCTGGATCTCCGTCCCATTTGTAGCATTTATAATAAGAACAGCAACAAAAGTACGAACCGTGTTTAATTGGTGACTGTAAAACAGGGAGCGTCGGACAGACAGACGGCAGATTAAAGACAAACCAATTACGCTCAACTTGAAGCAATTATTCCCTCCTTTGAAATGTCCGCTGTTGACATTCCCCGTCATAAGCCATGTTTTTAGCTACACTTTCTCAGCGTGCACTTTTTAAAGGCCGTGCCATTCCTGTCTGCACACTGTTGTTGACAAAACACTTTCAGAGACGAGTGAAGCTCTAGTTTTTCCATCGATGGGAATTTGGAGAATTTTTCTTTACACCTTTTAGTGCAACCGATTCTTAAACTTGCATAAATTCTCTTTATACCCATGAGGCCATATCTCATCACATTCTGCATTGTAATACATAGGCTGTAACTTAGCCTTGCAAATTTATAGCTTTCACAGATGGAGATTCACAGGAGTTACGTTGTGAACAGTTGAGAAGTATTACAGTATGAAATAAGTCATGCCCATAATTCTTTCTATGCTTTTATCTCATCCTTTCTTCCTCGCGCTGTGTATGTATCGCTCTCTCTCTCTCTCTCTCGCTCCCGCTACCGTTTTAAGATCTCCTGGTTTTAATGACACGGCTGTTATAATGCCATAAGTTGAAGCACCTTGACTTCCTGGTTTCCAGAGGAAGCTGCTCAGAGGGCCTCGGTGGGAAAAGGAGATGTGCTCTACTCGAGTGTTTCATTGCCTCTTAAACTGTCTGGGTACCGGGAACACTGCTCCCAGTGCACCGCTCAGCCCGGTTTGTAGTGTCACACGGCTGTAACGTCAGCGGACAGAAGGATTTAACAGAGTGCACCTGAAACACAAGACTCTTTTGTTGAAATTATTCTAGTCTCTATAGGATTTCTCCAGGTAGTTGCATTAAATTTTGAATCTGTCAAGTCGGCAAGGCAGAGCATCTACTAACGTCTGATTAGATTCTGTGTAATCCAAAAATTTACAAAAAAACAACAGTTACAGGTTTATTTTTGGTGAACTGGTTGCTGTGTTCCATGCGTAGACTGTAGATAGAAATGGACGCTACAACCAGGACTCAAAAATGAGGCCAATGCAGAAGTGAAACATGTTCAATACTCCTGATGGCCACTGGATGCTGGCTCCAGAAAACTTAATTTGACCTCATTTCAAAAATCATCATTTTCAATCATGAATACTCAGTGAATGATTGTTTCCTACAAATCATTCTGATGTCATTAGCTAATGTCAACTCTTCATCATTTAGTAAATATTCATCTTCAAAATTCATACTTTGATCGACAGGCCTGTTTTCCAATGAGACCATCTCTCAACACAAGTTACACACATTGGACTGTGTCCTCAGGTTAAATCGTTAGACCCGCCTCCTCACTCCTCATTTCATATCCCAATATGGTCACTTCTGGCTCCAAACAACCAACACAGTGATGTTCAAATGCCAAGTTCCTGGCTTCAAAACCTAAGTACACAAACCAATGGTACTGAGCTGAGGAAACCTTTATAGAAATGATGTAGGTTTATGTATTTTTACCCAGCTATGATTTTATATTTGTGCTAACACTGTTTGTCAGTGAGTCTATGAAGGACTGATTTTGCATGTGTGGGTAGAAGTGACCATGTGGAGCTAATGTCATTAATCCTCTGATATTAAAAAAAAAAAAGCAAAACAGTGGATTTTTTTCCTGGTATAGCGTTACATAGTCGAAGGGCATTTCAGTTCTCCTAACTCAGAATCTGGATCATTGTTTTGACTATTGTGCTGAGCTCTGAGTGAAAACCCAGGCATGGTTGGGTTAACAGCAGTGTTGGAAACGCTTCTTGGAAACAGTGCGTATTGTGTTGTCTGGCTGTGTTATAGGTCGTCTGTTCTAGAAAAGGAGATCTTTACGACGGCACATCGTCTGGATAAACATTTCCACTCTGAGTGGGCTGGGCTGCGCGGCTCTGTGTCAGTGTGTCAATATACTGTACATACTGGCTGTTTGTATGATCGAGCTAGAAGGATGTTTAGGAGCAGATAAGATAAAGCTTTGTTGATTCCTTTAGGATAAAGAAAATATGAGAGGGAACCACAGGAGCTGCTGACACACTTGTGGACGAGTGAGGAGGAGATCTCCAGGAATGCCCCTGTCGCACCAACAGAAACCTGAACTCTGAGTTTGTAATGAGATCCCCTGGGAACACGTGCATGTTTTCCACCAAATTTCCTGCAACTTTCTAAGCCAGCCACACAGCTCCTGCTGCGCCTTTGTGCAAATCTTCTCACTCACTCACACGCATCAGTGATCGGCATGTTTATTCATTCACACTTTCATTTGAATCTGCAGGATGTCATCTAAAGGACAGTTTTAGGTTTGTTTTTGTTTTGTTCAGTTCCAACAATTTATTGTTATTACTTACACAGTTTTGTCCTCTTGAGAAGTCCAGTAATATTTTCATACATAACAAAGCTTCTGTACCTGTCTGGGATTTTTTAATTCTTTTGGGATGACAGGAATAACTTCATTTGCTCAGAAGAAATTTAGGAAATGAGTGTTACGCATGGTTTCAGCCCACAACCTCTTGAGTCTCTGTGCTCCACTGGCAGCTTTTTTTTTTAATTAAATCACCAGCTAGCCAAATAATAATAGTAGCTGTAGAGGTATATAAAAAAACAGTATTTAATTGTATAGACAACCCAGCCTGTTGTCATGTTTTTGGGTAAACTTTGAAACAGATATGTCCCACTCTGTCCTCCCTCTGAGTCAGACCCCTCTGGCCCTCACATGAGCAGACAGCTCGCATCTGAACCCGAGTCAACCCCACCTGCCTGACCTATATTCTGCCTGCTTCCCTTATTCTTCTCCCTACATCTGTAGAAGTTTTCAGCCTAAGCAAAACCCACCGGCAGTGGGTTTGCAGCCTTTTTTTTTTCTTCTTCTTCTTTTTTTTTTTACTGTAACAGAATTCGGTATACAAGCCAATTATATTATAAGAATGTTTGATTTGGTTCATTTCTCAAGCTCTTATTTTATCATCTCTGACTTTGCCTTCTAAGATACATAAACTATCATTTGGAAAAAAAATAAATCTTTTGCAGTAATGCAGCACGCAGGCAGATAGACTGAAATCCTCGACATTTGAGTGGGTTTTACGGCTGATTTTTGTAAGCTGACTGTTTGTTGGAACTGAAGTCTAGTATGCGACTGGCCAGAACCAGAGCGAATCACACCACTACTCTCTCAAGAGCTGTGAGAATTTACCGCAGCTCATCTTTCAGTTGACTTTACAAGTGGGTGGATGTCATGCAGTAGCTTTTTTTTGCCAAAGTCTTCCCCACTTGGACGGGATGAGAAAATCTCAACTGCTGGGTATCCTTCAGTTGTTTGTTGTCACCTCAGCTGTGCCCTGCTCAGTGCTGCAGTGGTTCATCAGGTCCACAGCGCCTGTAGAGCTTGCTCAGCCAAATACTGAGGAGGCTCTCCTGCCTTACTTCATGCTATTGTTCCATTAGATCTGTTTGTTTGTCTTTGGGGGATTTGTTTGGGCCTAGGCCCGCAGTAAATACTGGCAGACGTGTATCCAGGTCTGAAAATGGCAGCATCCCCCTGTTGTTTTACTGTATGGAGCTTAATGTAAGTTTGGCAGCCGGCTCGGTGACTGGAGTTGGTCTGGCAGAGGCAGTTTGTCTGGCTCTAATGGTCTGGGTGATTAGCTGACTCGCAAATACAACGTAACCCATGAGTGTGTCTTAATCCAGTTCATATACAGTAAGAGGGGCGTAGTAAACCTTTTGTATGGTAGACGGCCTGTAAAGAAAACATAGCTAGAGGTATGGATACAGCAATGAGAAATGTTTACAGTTTTCTTAATTTTTCTTCAAACAAAATTTAGCAAAATATTATTGACATTGCATTTTTAGCTAGCTCCACAACAAAGCTGCATGTCACAGGCTGATCAGTCTTGTAGCACATTTAACATGACTGTATGTAAAAGATGGACGTAGCCATGGCAACATCACCCATTGGTTTGTGGACCAGGATTATGCTGTTGTGATTTTGTTGGGTTTTTTTTTTTAAATTGAAATCAGAAGTAATCCTATTTGGAGCAGTTTGGGGGCGGGTCTAACGGGGTGTTTGGTCTGTAATTCCAGGACTGTCAATCAAATCACCCATGCCCCTAAATATACTTTCTTTAAAGTTGAATATCTACATAATTCTGTCATCACTTTAAGACACTTAGAAGAAGAGACTTAGAAGCTGATTACATTTGACTGACTTGTGAAAAAATGAATTGCCTGAGCATCTCATGAGTGAAGATGACTGTTGGAGCCAGCACCTAGTGGTCATTCGAAGTATTACGCTTTCTGGCACTTCTGCATTGCTGCTAATGTTGAGACCCACTGACTATATACGTCTTTTATGTACAGTATATGGTTTAACAATACAATAATTTTCTTTTTTTTAACCACTTGGAGCAGCAAAAGAGTTCTAAGTTATAAAATTTGATAAAAATTAATAGGCTAAAAGCTCAAAAAACTGAGGAAACTGAGGTTTTTTTAATTGGGTCCATCACTTCAAGCACCCCTCTTCACAAACAAGTAGTAATGTGATCCACCGTTAATATGAAACTATTGAGTATAGCTATAGCTGCTTTAAATATTTACTTAACTGAGTAGGAAGGATGTGGGCAGATTCTTCTGTATGTTCAACATTACATTACATTAAAAACACATGTCTTAGGTTTGTCAAATTAATGAAAATATTCCCTGATTTTTCTGATGACTCACAGTCAGTAATGACCACCAGCGAGGTAATCTGTGTCGCAGTTCCCAGGTGCGCTGTGAACACTAAAATCCTCTGTTGAAATGCTAATAGTTTGCTATAAATAATAATAGAAGAAAACTCAACACAAAAGCCTTTTG
Source organism: Pseudochromis fuscus (assembly GCA_900323345.1). NCBI lineage: Eukaryota > Metazoa > Chordata > Actinopteri > Pseudochromidae > Pseudochromis > Pseudochromis fuscus. Next base: position 13,435 of record OOFC01004601.1, on the reverse strand, counting down.
CCAGAGTTCGCAGTAAAGCTCACCCAGCTCCTGTGGGTATGGGGAGGCAGTGAATGCGGCTTTTGGCTAATGCAGAACACACAAGATAAGAGGCTCTAAGTTGCACTGTATGGGATGGAGATTTGGCCCCTTCCCCAAAGTCCTGGTAAAATAAATGTTGCACGCTGACAGACAATTTGGCTGACCCAGTTTAGATAAATTCCAAACTGTAAATGAAAACCAAAGGGGGGCAGAGTGGTAAGTGGGAGGAGAGTGGATGTTTTTTTTTTCATCGAGGGAAAGCTGCTTTGTTGATTTCTTGCATGGTTATAGATAAGGTTGTCTTTTTTAACATCTACGAGTATGAGTCAGCTGGCTGGTGCTGGCGCTGCCTCCCCAGACCTCAGAGTGCTTCTCACCTCAGCAGTGGTCACGGAGCAGCCCTTCCTGCACATTCCTGGGGCTGTGGAAGATAATTGCTGTGGTTTATGAGAGGGAGAGGCCCTGAAGAAACACTTCCAGCAGATCTTAGTTGTTTAAGTTTGTATTTCTCTCTGAATTCTGGTTCAGACGCAGGAACCGGGTCTGTCTCCTCCAGTCCGTAGGTCTGTGGTTCCCGTGCTGCAGCTTCGTATCAATCAAACCTTGTATTTACTTGTGAGGCAAATGTGTGCTACGTATTGAAAGAAATTGAGTGTGAGAGGGCTGTACCGATGCCAAGCAGCTCATTGAACACTTCCAAGTTTCTTTTCAGCTTAATCTTTCTTCCTTGCCTATCCTTTCCCATAATGTCGTACATCTAAATTCTAATCGCCGTGCTTTGAAGGGAGCACATTGTCTGCCAGCATCTTATTACGTGACATACATGCAAAGGGACTTAGCAGTGTTATTGTTGTACTTTGTGTGAGGTATTGTAAAGCTGCTCATGATTATTTGAATGGAGGCCCACATTTTTGGCCCAGAGATCAGGGCTTGAAGTGGAGGGAGTCCTATACAGACTCTGGACTCACATTCTCCTCTTATTAACCTTCTCCCAAAGTTATTAATGACTGTCTGGTGTTGGGTTTGAAAACAAATCTCGGGTTCTGGACTCACAAAGATAGAACATTTGTAAAGTATGACACGGATTAATGATTTGATCACACTGTGAAAGCCTGTGCTTAATTTTAAGAGGCATGTTCACGACTGTTTTACTCAAACTGAGAGTAAATCAGGTCCATTTGAAGTTAATTGTTTGGAGGGTAATCAGATGTTTCCTTATAACTGTTACTGACCAGACTCTGAAGTTTGCAGTTTCCCATAATGAAAGGTAATTTTTTTTTTTTAGCAGTTACACTATCATTTTACCTAACTGTTCAGTCTGTGCGGTTTCTGGAGCTTTAAGTAAGTGGCCACTGGTGATGAATAATTTCATGAAGCAGCGGTTTTAACAAATGTGTAAAAAGAGAAAAAAAAAAGGTAAGGATCGAGTGGTTTCTGGCGTGGTTCATAATATCGTATTATATCTGTATCTTAACTCCAAACTAAATGAAATTTACATATGACAGTCATGCTGATTTTATTTAACTTGGCTGCAAGTAAAAAAAAAAAAAAACAAGATTCCTTATTGGTGAAATGTCTAAATAACGTCTTATGATAACATGTCAGAGTGATCTAAAAGTAATTTCATTTTGTGGTTGACAGATAACGTCTCATCTGTCAGCAGCTGAACATTCATATTGTGTAATGACACGTTTAAAAGTCTCATTAAAGCCACCTACTTCTTCTCACCCCTGTTTTCCAGTGGACATTCCTTAAACCCGCACTGCACTCGGGCAGATACCGCACACAGGTGCACACCAGAGATAAAGGTCCTGTGCAGTGATGATATTGCAGGTCAGCTACCAGTTTAAGAAGAGGCATGCAGCTCATTACTCAACACGCAAACGTTGCAGCAGTTTGTGTGTGTACGTGCGTTAACAATGGCCAGGAGTCATTATTTCAACCATGCCAGTTGAACTCTTTATGAATCCATTCTGCTCCGCAAACCCGCTGTACATTATGTCATTACTGCTGGTACTCGTCTATCTGCAGTACAGAGTGAGGTAGTTGGCCTCTCTGGCCTGCGCTGACTGAGAGAGTTAATCATGTTTTCATAAACACACTCTGTTGTGGTCTGCTTTGATACACCACGGTGTCCATGCTGCTGACTGCTGTGACACATGAGTCAGAGCTTGTTGCAGGAAAGGACTTTTAGGAATGCTCAGACCTGACATGTCGAGAGCAATTAACCCTGATTGATAAAAGACAAACTGTCACTGCAGCGGCGGCAGTGGGCCGTCAGCATGCACACACACACACACACACACTCACGCATCATGTACACACAGCAGCTGCACCTGAGAATTTTGGCTTATCTACAGCATATTCACAATTTTCATGCCCCTCTAGAGAAGAGGAGGAGAGGAAAAATATATGACAGAAACTACAGGCTCCCTTCAAAACATGTCATCAGAGGCTTTTTAAACACAGAGGAGATTAGATCTATTACACAGCATTCAGTAAGTTTGTTTGAGTTGCTGGTTAGTCATCAAACAATTTATCAACTCATTTTTATCTTCCTCAGATTTTTAGTTTTCAAAGCTCCACTACTAACGCTGTGCATCTTCGATCTCGATCATGTTTACCAAAAACAGGGATGTCATGACTTATTCAGACAATTCTTTAATGTGATTCCCCCAAAAACCATAACTTCTGCCAAGAAATAGTCAGACAGGCTCCAAAAATGTTCCATTTTCACTGTGTTCACATGCTACTCTTCTTCTGCTTGAGCTTTTTTCCTCGTGTCAGCTAATGTATCATCTGAAGTTGCTGTGGATTTAAACTGAGCTCATCTTGTTGTGGTCGTCTGTGTGTGTGTGTGTGTGTGTGTGTGTGTCTACATATTTAAATGGTGCTTTTTTTTCTGTCCCACTCCTGTCCAGCGTGTTTACCTCCCTTCCCCCATCACATCTTTAACAGACGCTCTACACTTTCACTGCCCCCCTGTTGAGATCCCTTGGCTCTTATTATGCTCTTATTTATGTATCCTGTTACAGATAGAAGTCATGTCACATGCTGTGAGGCTTTCTGTGCAGATATTTCCCCTCTAGCTGTGTCCACTGACCTGAAGGAAGAGTGGACAACTGATGGTGTTTTCTTTCACCCAATTGTTTTGATTTTGAAAGCTTTATCTCCAGTTTGTGTGTGTGTGTGTGTGTCCACTTTGATTGAATCACTGAGCAGAGGAATGTCATTATAATATGTTAATGAGTTGTGTGGGTGATTCTTTATGTGGGTCACTCTTTATGGGGCTACTGTCCACAGTGGGTCATTCCAGATATGGACAGACTAAACTATGAGTTGAACCTACAGTACCTGGTTTATTACAAATATCTGTCTTTAAAGCACAAACAAAAATATTCAGTGTCCTTTTTTGTGTTGATCTTAAGAAAAATGTTTGACTGAAAGTAAACAAGAAAATACTGACTTTTTTCCACCACTCTGTCCCCCTCTCCCTTGCTCTCTCTAGCTCTTGGTCAGATAATGCTGTACGTGGATGGGATGAACGGCCTCATATCTCACAATGAAACAGTCCAGTGGCTTTACACTCTGGTCGGATCGAAGGTAAAAAATGTGCACAATAATTAGCTGGACACAGTAGATGCACTGTAAAAAGCAGCGATCCCATGTGAGAAAACATAAAGTCATGCACTGCCTTGTCAACATGGAAGCAGCCGTCCTGTCAGTGTGGTCACCTCAGCCCTCTAGTGGCCACATGGCTTCATGTGCAGCATGTTTGCAGCAGATGATGCAGAACTACACTGGCTCTCATCTCTTCCCCCAACTGGTTTATATTATTATAAATTACTGGTCTTCCTGTGTAAATACTCACACAATATGCAGCATCTGCCTTTTTTTAACCATAACCCTGTCTTACCAATATTTCTGACCACAATCAGTGGGGGGTTCCCAGTCCACTCAGTTCCACTGATGTGGTCACTGAAGTGATAAATAAACCTTTACGGATTCATCAGCCCTGACATCATTCTGTAGTGGTGTAAGTTGGTGAAAACTTTCTTTTAGCGATTGGTTATCTTGCTATATTGTGTCAGACTCATCTCTCTTTCAGCATTAGACATAATCCATTAGACCTGTTGTCCTTTGTGGTATGTGTACACTGCCTGACTGTGGTACAGTGTGTTCCCATTAGTTGTTGATGTCACACAACACTCTTATCAAACCTCTCAAGACCGTTCAGGCAGGAAAATGCTTTTTTTTTTTTTTTTTTTCACAATATAATGCCATTCAGAATGTGCTCATCATGTTAGTCCTTGGTTGCTCACAATATCTTATGTCCACACTTCAATTGTGTGTTATGAGCTTGGTGCTGCTCTGCATTTTAACAGCATTTTTCTCTTGGCGTAGTTTCGTCTGGTGGTGAAGACGTCCCTAAAACTGCTGCTGGTGTTTGTCGAGTACACCGAATGTAATGCTGCCCTGCTCATAAAGGCTGTGAACGTTGTGGATACAAAGAGAGGTAAGAGTCCTATTGGCTAACCAGCCAACAATGCAGGTGGAAAGGTAAAAAAAAACCTCATTCATAGGGATCTAGTGATTGTCAGTTGGTGTATTCAAAATGATTGAATGACATAATTTCCAATGCCAGCATCAGTATTTGCTTACTGAGGAGGCTAGTAATGTAATCAGGTGACATGCTTTCATACACTTGTGTGCATGTCATGTCATGTATGGCGTAAAGCCAGTCACAAATTGTTCTGACATGTCTGTAAAATACTGCATGTCATCATAAAATCTCAGATGGTGTTTTTTATTCACTATGCACAGAGTTCATGGAGGATTTGTCGCGACACTATGTCATCACACCAGTTTTATTTCTGTGCTGTTGGGTGTAGTAAAATACAGAGTCAGTCAGGTCGGTTGTCCTGAGCTGCTCCATAGTAATGCATGGAGCACGGCTTAGTGAGATACTCCTGTAACTCCTGCCTGCAGCGGGGTTTAGTTACCTGCCGCTGTAAAAGCTGAACATTGTACTGTGGCATACAGCAGGGGGTTGATCATCCTTGTGGAGGGGTCAGGTATCCCTCTGTCTCAGCTCTGTCTTATCCTGTCACTTCTGCTGTTGCATAAGAAGACTAAACATGATCCCCGGGCTCCTGACAAGAAGGAGATGAGCTTGACCTCATGGCGGAGGCACAGAGGTGCTCCTTTCTTATTGGAGATCAGGTCTCCCCTGCTCCGTTTTTCCATTGCCACTTTTCTAGAGGAAGACTGCAGTTCTCCTACAGCAGCCACAGGAGGACATAACACTTTGGGTTTTTTGGTGGACTTCAACCAGCCCTTAATCCAGTGAAATGAAATATTTATAGCTTAACTGTCTCCAATGTGAACCTTAAAATACAGGCACCAACATGTTGTAGTTTTGTGTTGTTATGCACATTGTGTTGCATGTTTTTTTTTTCCCCCGATGATGCAGATACAAAACTTTGGTCTAATGTCATGGAAATCCTGGATGAGAAGGATGGCGTGGACACAGAGCTGCTGGTGTTTGCAATGACACTCATCAATAAGGTCAGTGAATACAGTGTAGTGAATACTTTCCTTAATGTTACAGCATCAGCTCGCAGTAGAGCATTTCTCTCTCTCTGTTTTTTCTTCTATCCTTTAGTTTACCCCCATTTTGACCTGGTATAGAAATGTTATCAGCATCGAAATAACTTTTGTAGATTAGTATAAAAGGCTGCTAATGTGAGATCAAACAGGTCTCGGTGCAGCAGCATTGTTTCTAAAATGTAATCAGATCTGTCAGGTTCTCAGTTAGATTGAATCAAATTCAGTCTGTATAGAGTGATTGCATTTGTGACAAAGATGAGATGACTTTGAGAGCAAAGAAGTGTTGTAGCAACCTAAAGCAGCAGCAACACTGTTAAAGACTGTCACAGTTAAATAGAGTAAGCAATGATACAGTTCAGCATGCATCATGTTATCTGCCTTGTTTTTCACAGTGAAAAATAAAATGTGGATTTTGTTTATAGGTGCTGTTTATTTTTTCTCGTACAAAACACTGAAATATAACAAAAACAACTCTAATTATGTCTCATGTTTTCTTTTTTTATCAAATGTCTCAGACTCTGGCAGGACTCCCAGATCAAGACTCCTACTATGACATGGTGGACTGTCTGGAGGAGCAGGGCATCGAAGCCACGGCCCAGAGACACCTGAGCAGGAAAGGCACCGACCTTGACCTCGTAGAACAATTCAACATCTATGAGGTCAGGAAGCCTCTAACAACCAGTCCTAATGTGACAACATAAACCACACAGTGGAGTTTATCCACTCAGTTCCTCTGTAACACTTCTTTCACCCAGACGACGCTTCGTCATGAGGATGGTGACGATGAAACCCAGTTGCCCCCAAGCGGCAGAAAGGACCGCAGACGGGCCAGTGTTGGCGGCACCAATGAGAGGCGGGGCCTGGAGAGAAGACGCAGCCGGAGACATTCGCTTCAGAACAGCAGAGGCCACGCCTCTGCCCCAGCATCACCCAGCAGCCCCCACACTCACGGCAACAGCTTCCTGCCCTTCGGTGGCCAACGGGTTGAAGACATTAGTGAAAGGTGAGGCAAGGGGAAGGAGAGAAATGGAAAAGTGGAAGATATTCAAGAACAGAAACTTTATCTGTGCATCTATTTGGGCTTGAACTCAGTCTGATCCTGACGTTAAAAGGTTCAGCCAGGTGGGTTTGTTTTGATCTTGTGTATATTTTAAGGCCAGGGAGATATCTGCAAGTAAAAAGAAATCACAAATTATTTCTGGGTCCATGGAGTATTACTGTGTTTCACAGGAAACAGCCCGACTGCAAGTGTGTATAAGATTTCAGTCTTGGAGAGATGCATCTACTCTATCCAGAGCCAAAGCAGAGAATTTAATTATATAGTAATTTAAAGAATGACAAAAAGGGAGACTGCTGCTGCAAAGTGACATTTAAATTAATTTCCCCACTGTCGAAGCCTTTCTCCTGCAACTGATGGAAATAGGAAGCTTCTGTAAACACACGATATGAGCTATCTGCTCTGTCTCAGGCTTCCTTCAGTGAGAGTGCACTGACCCTAAACTCCACCATGCCACATGATTTATATGCAAATGTTTGTGACTACACAGAGAGAAGACTGGCAACAAACAAATGTACAGTAACTTGGAAGATGCCTCATAAAAGAACTAGAAAAACTTTTATTCGATTTTATTCTACTTTTTATTATAGATTATTCTTCAAAGGATAAAAACTAGACTTCAATTTTAAACTGGATTTTTTTTTGTTGCCTTAATTTTGTCTTTAAAATCACCATTGATTACTGTAGCACACAATCCAATCCCGTATTATTATTAACAAGGTTTATTTAAGTGGCATATCTACTAATATTCCACTAATATTCGTGGTAGCGCTCAGATCTTCAGGTTTACTTAAATTCAATCCAGCAGGTCATATGATACCAGACTAGCTTCTTCCAGTCCACCACAGGAAATTCAAGCCGCCTTTGAAGATCACAATTTTCCATATTGTTAATGAAATCCAGACAGCCAAGAGGGGATCCACATAGCAAACTGGCCACAGACTTACGTATGATGATCTCAAACTATCAGTTCAACCACACAAAATATCTCCCACAGCCCTAAGACTCTTTATTAAATTGAATCTTCTTCTCTTCAGTTAAAATCAGGAGAGGATGTTTCATGTTAATCTATGATTTTTTTGTATTGGTGCGATCATAGAAGTTGTACTTACTTGTAACTGTTGCATGTGCATATCAATCTCTAATATTTGGGGACATCATAGAACTAGTATTGTCAAAACCTACTAACCTTCTCGTCCATCTTTCTGCTTGTGTCTCTGCTGCACCATTAATCGAATGGGTTTTTTTGACAAGCATGTCCTCAGTGTGTTGTCTCTCCATCCTCTTCTGTGTGGTTTCATGTTGTCTCTGTCCAATTTGTCTCCCCTCTCGCCTGCCTACATCCTCCCTTTCCTCCTTTCAACCCTCCCCTCGCCACAGAGAAGAGGAAGAGGAAGAAGATGAGGAGGAAGAGGAGGAGGAGGAGGAGGAGGAGGA